>CADDIJ020003003.1:0-94260 GCA_902809745.2 Tetradesmus lagerheimii
GGGGTACAGGCTGGCAGTTGACTGCAGGCCTAGCAACTCCTGTGGCCCTGAGTACCCCACTGTTTATGACCACCTATATACCCTGAGTGAGGCTATCAAGCCCCACGACCGCATGAGTGCCTTTGATCTGGCAGATGGCTACTTTCACATGTTTATTCACCCTGATTATCAGAAGTTCTTTGGGTTCAAGGTGCAGGGTGTATGCTATCAGATGGTTGCGCTGCCTTTTGGCTGGAGTGGGTCGCCAGCCTGGTTCATGCGGCTCAGCAGGCAGATTGGTGCTTGGCTAGCAGATCCTCCTCCGCTGCCAGTGGAGGGGTGTGTGAACAGCAGTGCTCCTATTCGTCACCGCATTTTTCTTGACGATTTTTTGCTGCTGTTTGCTCCAGGAGCTGATGGTTCAGGTGGGGTAGCGTATGTAAAGGCACTGCTGTCCTACCTGGGCATGAAAGCTAATGAAAAGAAATCATCCTGGGAGCTTGAGACTCGCAAGCTGCATTTGGGTTTGTGGGTAGGTACTGCTAGTGGTGTGTTCTCCATTCCAGATGACCGTATCAGCAAGATCAAGGCTTGTGCCAAAGCTGTGTTATCAGAGGTTAGCAGGTCAGCGCGCTGGGTGCCTGCTAGGCTAGTAGCGCGGCTAGCTGGTCTGTCTGTGTGTGTTTCTCTTGCATTCGGTGGTGCTAAGTTCTTTGCCCATGAGCTGTATGCAGCGCTGAAGGGCAAGGGTAGCTGGGCAGACAAAGTAAAGCTCAGCAATCAGGCAGTCCGCGACGTGAAGCTGCTGGCAGCTTTTCCTCGGCGCTGGAATGGCAGCTGCATCTGGCCCCCAGCAGCGTCGCGTGTTGTGATCACGGATGCATCATATGTAGGCTGGGGTGCAATCGTGCTAGCAGGGTCTAGGGTTTTGCAGCAGCAGGGTCGTTGGGCGCCTGGCATGCAGCGCAAGCATATTATGGTTAGAGAGTTGGCAGCTGTGCATTTTGCTTTACGAGCTGCTAGGCCTGTGTTGCAGCAGCAGATTGTAGAGTGTGTGATTGATAACTCTGCTGCATATTATGGTGTCAAGCACTGGGCTTCTGCAAGCATTGATCTCATGCGGGTGCTGCGCAAGATCTTTTGGCTTTGTGATCGGCGGCGCATCACACTGCTGCCCAGGCTGGTCAAGTCTGAGGCCAATCCAGCAGATTCTCTGTCGCGCTTCAAGAGTGATGCAGAGTGGCTGCTGGATACACGTGTGTTTAGGCAGTTAGAGGGTTGGTATGGGCCCCACAGCATTGATTTGTTTGCAACAGCTGGCAATGCTAAACTGCCCAGGTTCTTCAGCATGCTTGGGGGTGACGGAGCAGCAGGGGCCAACGCGTTAGAGCAGTCCTGGGAAGGGGAGAATGCATACTGTGCTCCTCCATGGGCTTACATTAGCTGAGTGCTGAAGAAGCTGCACAGCACGCAGCATGTTGCTTGCACCCTGCTTGTGCCCGACTTCCCTTCCTCACCTTGGTACCCAGTGCTGCTCTCCCGTGCTAAGTCTGTCCGCTGCCTGCCGCTGGGTGCAATGTTCAGGCGAGGGCCAGGGGGTTTGATTCGTGCTAAATGGCCGCTGTTGGCAGTGCGGCTGGAGGGCTAGCTGGCAGCAGCTTGTCAGGCGCTCAGGTGCTGGACTTGCTTGCTGAGCGGGCTAGGCCACAGCGCACAGCGGCAGCAGCTAAGTACAGCTGTGATGTGGAGGTGTCAGGCAGCCCCTGGCTGCGTTTGAGTGAGTGGGCAGTTGAACGGTTGTATCCAGCAGCAGACAGTGCTGAGCAGGGTGTGCTTGTCAGTGCGCTCTGTCATGCTTTTGCAGATGGCACTTCTTCTCAGTATATGTCTACTTTCCGTGTTTTTGCTGAGTTCTGCTGTGATCATGAACCTGAGTTGCCCTGCTTACCTGCTTCTCGGGAAGCAGTGCATCTTTTTGTGGCGGGCCAGGCCCGCAATGGCTCTGTCAGTGCGAGTTCACTAACTTGTGTGGTGTCTGCCATCAATGGTGTGCACAATCTGCTGGGCTTAGCGGTGCCGGTGGTCACAGATGCACAGCATAGGTTGTTCATGAGCGGCTTGGGCCGCATTCTTGTGCCAGCGGCGCCAGCAGTGGAGCGGCAGCCTGTCCCGGCTAGTATGCTGGAGCGAGCGCTGTTTGCTGTTGTGCCATTGGGTGCCAGCAGTGGGTCCGCCACTGCGCATGTTGTGCAGCTGCCAGTTGTTACAGTTCTGCTGGGCATGCTGACAGGGTTGCGTGGCACATCCCTGGCTAGTTTGACTGTTGGTGACCTGCACGTGAGCAGCAGCAGCATAGTGCTGCGTGCGCAGGTGTTGAAGCGGCGTCTGCAGCCGCGTGCGTTTTCTGATTGGGTGATTCCCCTGCACCTGGGTGCTGTGCGTGGCCCAAATGGGGGCGACTTCTGGCGGCGTGTGTTCAGGCTGTTGTATGAGCATTGCGTTGCGCGCCGTACTTGGGCTGCTGACCGCCCCTTGTTGGCCCCGCCGGGGCCTTCTAAACGTCCCCTAAGTGAGGCTTTTGTGGATGAGCAAGTGTCCAGCTTTGTGCAGCAGTATGGTGGTGCTGAGTCTACTGCTGGGTTCTCTTCTCATTCTCTCCGCATTGGTGCGGTGTCAGCTATGATGGCTGCTGGTGTGTCTCGTGAGTCTATTCGAGTTTGGTTGAAATGGAAGTCTGCGGGCATGATCGATTTGTATGCTCGAGTTGTGCCTTGTGATTCTGCTGTGCGGTCGTTGTACCAATGGATGGTGGCAGCAGGTGCGACGATTACTCTGTACGTGTGACTCGTTCTTGCGTGTGGGGTGGTTGCGTAACTTTTTACTGCTGCAGCGCAGCATAAAATCACCTTTTGTGGTGTTTATGCCAGCAAAGCAGTCCCTTCTTCAGGGTGGGCTGTGCTGGGTGGGTCTTAAGGGTTTGCCTCGACAGTGCTGCTGTCCCAATCAGGTGATTTCATGCTGAGCTGGCCGCAGGGCCCTTTATGTTCCTGTTTTGTCGCTTCGCGACACCCACCCTTCCCACCCGTTCCTGTTTTGTCTTGTTGATGTGATCAGCTCAGGCTGATGCCCTTGCTGGAGGGTTCCAGCTGCGGTTCGTCTACCAATGTAACAAAGTAACCGTATCACCCACAGCACAGGCCTGCTGTGCCACTCAGCCTTCATCACTGCTCAAGTCAGCGCAGAAACACCGCTGCAGTCGAGCAGTGATCAGCACCCAAGGCAATTTGGTGTCAGCTGCTGATGGTTTGCATCACTAGCACCATCACAGCCCCGCCCTGTGAGGGGCCAGTGCCTTCCTCCTGTGGCTGCCAGTGCTGCGCATGCTATGGTCACTCCCACAGCCATCGTCACCCTCGTGCCCAGCTGCTCCTGCTGCTGCTGCTCTGCCATGTGACCCTGCAGCTGTAGCCACGTCACCAGCAGAGCGCGTTCGCATTCCACTCACTCGAGCACCAATGTTTGGCACTGTACCAACCCCTGGCACTGCTGCTGCTGCTGCTGCTGCTGGTTCTGATGCTGCTGGTGCAGCAGGGAAGCTGAAACTATGATTCCAGGAACGCGCCCTAACAGCCTGAGCAGCAGCAGCAGCAGCAGCAGCAGCAGCGCCACTCAACACCCCACCTCCGCCACCTGGCATTGGCAGCAGCACACCATCACTCACATAACCACAAGTGCCACCGCTCCCAGCTGCATCATACCCACTAGCAGCAACCCCACCACCAGCAGCAGCAGCAGCAGGATCGTCCGGTAGTACTGCTGATCCTAGCTGTTGCCTGCCACCAGTGTCTGTGGCAATACCGCGGATGCGTGTGCTGCCCCTAAGGCGTCCCCTGCTGCACCCCCCACCCCCACCACCACCGCGGGGGTATGACTGTGGCAGGTGCCCTGCAACTGCAGCAGGCTGCCCAATCACCTGCTGCTGCTGCTGGGTGGTGTAGTCTTGCCAGGGCAGCTGAAGAGAATGCAGGAGCTGCTGCTGCTGGTTGTGGTAGATGAAGGGAATTCCATGGTGGTGGTGCTCTACAGGTACATGCTGCTGCCGCTGCTGCTGCTGCTGCTGCTGGTGGTGGTTGTTGCCGTGGCTGCTGCTGTTGGTATTGCCGAAGCTTTGGTAGTAAGCATGTGCAGCAGCTGCTGCTGCGCCTGGGGGCAGAGGGGGTGTGCTCGCACCACCCCTGGTGTTGCCGCTGCTGCTGGCACCATACTGAGCAGCAGCAGCTTTCCTACCTGGGAAAGCCATGGCCTGCTGCCGCTGCTGCTGCATTGCACTGCCTGCTGGGTGCCTGACTGCTGCTGCTGCTGGCACTTGCACAAGAGCAGGTCCAGCAGCCACAGCAGCAGCTGTGTTGATGGTGCCAGCAAGCTGTGCAGGGCCTGCTGCTGCAAGTGCAGTGGTGGCAGCTGTATCAAGCTCATCCGAAGGTGGCGTGCTTGCGCGTGCTGCTTGATGCACACCAGCCACACCAGACCCTGCTGCTGCTGCTGCTGCAAGGTTGGGTGCTGAGGTTGCCAAGTTGTCAGCGCCTGCTGCTGCTGCTGCTGCTGCTGGTGGCACAGGTGTGACACTGCCAGGTGTGGGCTGGCTGTGTGAGGGCCTGCTGGTGCGCTGCTGCCTCTGCGGGTAGCAAGAGCAAGCGCACACAAGCAGCGGGGTTCAACAGTGCACATCCTCATTTACGGGAGCAGAGCTGCTGGTTGGGTTTGCCTCTGCAGACAGCACCAACAACCGCACACAAACAGCGGGGTTCAATTGGTGTCAAGGTGAGCGTGCTGAGTAGGAATGCCAGGTGTGGGCTGGCTGTGTGAGGGCCTGCTGGTGCGCTGCTGCCTCTGCGGGCAGCAAGAGCAGCAAGCGCACACAAGACAGCGAAGTTCAGAACCGCACATGCGTGTGTACAGGGATAGTGCTGCCAGGTGGGGTCTTGCCAGGTCCTGTTGTTGACTGCTGCTTCTGCAAACAGCGGCAGCAACCGCGCACAGACAGTGGAGGTTAATGATAGCATGGGCGTTCACATGTGCAGTGCTGCCAGGTGTATGCTGGCTGTGAGAAGTACTGCTGATGTGCTGCTGACCCTGCAAGACAACAACAGCAAGGCCATATACCAAGCATTCAAGCACAACTGGCTGCGCAAACCCTGAGCGACACTGCACACTAGCACCAAACAATGGCAGCTTCCAAAATCACAGAACAGACTCAGCAGCAGCACCAATGCATGGGCAAAAGCTAATGACACTGCAATATAAAGACAAAGCCTTTAAATTGCAAAGGACCCACCTGGCTGCAGCTGTCTGATAAATCACCGCCATCGCCGCCAGGTTGTGCCACACCAGCTGCTGCTGCTGCAAGCGCCTGCTGCTGCTGCTGATGTGCAGCTAGCGCAGAGTTGGCTGCTGCTCCAAGCCAGCCAGGGGCTGCAGCAGCAGCAGTGCCACCGCCCCCACCACCAATCACACCCGCAAATCCAGCTGTACTGGGCTGTGGCGAGTGCGTATGGCCACTCAAAGGCAGGCTCCCAGCACCAGCAGCAGCATCAGCAGCGCTGCTAGGTGCTGCTGCTGGCACCATTATCACGTCAGATCCTTCAAGCTTCACTTGGTGCTGCCTGCTGCGGTGAACCCTAACAACCCACCGTGGCAGTGACACCTCGGGCTGCATTAGCCCCGCGGATAAACCGCCGCCAGCCGATAAACCCTCCTCTGTCCAGTCAGCTGAAACTTGCTGAACCCCAAACCCCAAGTTACTAGGTGGGGCTGGTGCAGCAACAGCAGCAGCACTAGCTGGTGCTGTTGGGTCACCAGGAAGGTTAGGTGATGCCGGTGCCAGTGCCGGTGCTGCTGCTGCTGCTGGCACGCCAGTGCTACCTTCAGGGCCAAATCCCACACCCTGACCCTGGTTAAACCCCGGTCCAAACCCCGCACCTGTCTGACTCCCTGGACCATACAGTGCACTGCTGCTAGCAAGCTGCTGCTGCTGCTGCTGTTGGTGCTGCTGCTGCTGTTGCTGCTGCTGTGTGGCCATTGCCCCTCCATCTGAGCTGCCCCTCCTACCCCACCCCCCACCACCATCAGCTGACCCCCTGCCTGCTGCTGCTGCTGCAGCACCGTCATCAGAAGTCCTCATCCCTGCAGCTCCTGGCATGCCTCCTGAGCCTGCTGCTGCTGCATTTTTGTACGTGCCCCTGGCCCCTGCAGCTGCAGGCATGCCTGCTGCCCCTGCTGCGCTTACTCCTGCTGCTGCGCCAGTCACTCCTGGTGCAGCTGATCCTGCTGCTGCGCCTAACCCTGCTGCTGCTGGGTAGAGCGGGGGTGTGCCGCTGCCCCTGTCACTGCCAGCTGGTGCGCCACCATCGCTGCTGCCCCACCCCCCACCACCATCAGCTGACCCCCTGCCTGCTGCTGCTGCTCCAGTCGTTCCTGGTGCAGACAACCCTGCTGCTGGGCCTATCCCACCTGCTGCTGGGCCTATCCCACCTGCTGCTGGGCCTATCCCACCTGCTGCTGGGCCTATCCCACCTGCTGCTGGCGTGCCATCATCGCTGCTGCGCCTGCTGGTGCCCCTCGCGGGGCGCTCACAAAAAAAACAGCAGGGTCAACAGCAGCATCGGCACCAGGGGTTGGGCCACCAGCAGCAGCAGCATAGAGTGCAGCTGCAGCAGTGCTTGGGCCAGTGGTTAGGCCTGCACCACTGCCAGAATCACCTGCAGCAGCAGCAGTGGGAGCTGCTGCTGCTGCTGCTGCTGCTGAAGGTCCTCCCAGATTTGGTGCAGGGGACTGCATCCAAGCAGCTGGGTTGACTGCTGCCCCTGGCCCTGCTGCTGCTGCTGAACCCCTGAAACCTAAACCACCACTGCTGCCAGCACCAGCACCAGCAGTACCAGCAGGGACGTTTGGGGTTGCCGCAGGACCTTCAATCCTCCCCATGCCTTG
This sequence comes from Tetradesmus lagerheimii, assembly GCA_902809745.2. Lineage (NCBI taxonomy): Eukaryota > Viridiplantae > Chlorophyta > Chlorophyceae > Sphaeropleales > Scenedesmaceae > Tetradesmus > Tetradesmus lagerheimii. The sequence continues at coordinate 6,967 of CADDIJ020003003.1, forward strand.
CTGCTGCTGCTGCTGACCAAACCCCAGCTGCTGTGGCTGTTGATGGCCAAACCCCGGTGCCTGCTGCTGCTGCTGCTGCTGCTGCTGCTGGGGCTGGCCCAATCCCTGATGCTGTGGCAGCTGCGTGTTGCGCTGCTGCCGCCCTGCTGCAACAGCTTGCCGGTAGAAGGCAAAGACAGCATCATCGGCACTGTCAGCAGGCCTGGAAGGGGACTCTGCTGAACCCTCAACCCCAACAGGGTTCTGCACAGGGTTCTGCACAACCCTATGCCCTGCACCCACACCTGCACCCGCAGCAGCAGCAGCAGGGCCTGCAGGTGCACCCCCATAGGCCTGCTGCTGCTGCTGCTCGGGCCCCCTACGCATACCAAACCCCACCGCTCCGCCCCGACCCCCAAAATCCTGAACCCCATACCCACCACCCCCACGCTCACCCCCAAACCCCAGTGCTGCTGAACCCCACAGCCCTGCTGAACCCTCGGGCTGCTGAACCCCAACAGCTGGCATGCCTTGAAACCCAACTGCCGAAGGATGCCTGGGAAGTTCAGCGGACATCTCAGGTGGAAGATCTGCTGTTTCATATTCTGGTACATCTGCGTCATACATGCTTGAACCCCACCCGTCTTCTGCTGTCCAACCGCCAGGGCCTAACCCCGCTGCTGCTGCTGCGCTGTGGTTTAGTGCTCCTGCTGTGTTGGGGTTCAGTGGTGGCACATCGCCAGTACTGCCACCGCCGGTTGAAGATCTGCGCCGCCAGCCGCCACCAAACAGCGGTTCAGCAGCTCCAAAACCGCTGCCACTGTTGTTATTTGGCATGCCTAAGCCCCCAGGGAAGCCCAATGAACTGCTGCGACGGTGGCTAAGCCCTAAACCACCCAAGATGCTAACCGCAGTGCGGGCACCGGGTGACAGAATGATGTTAGCTGCTGCTGCTGCTGCTTCTGTGGCTTGCTCCCGCGCTGCTTCTGTAGGTGAATCATAGCCATCATCAACATCTGCGCCCGCTGCTGCTGCTGCTGCGTGTTGTGCAGCTAGCTCTCTTGCAGTTGCCTGCTGGCCCCTGCCTCGCTTCCTGCTGCCACCACTACCAGCAGCAGAACCACCACTAGCACTAGCACCAGCAGCAGCAGGCTTGCGCCGCCTGCCGCCCTTTTGCTGCTGCTGCTCATCTGTTGCTGCTGCTGCCTCTGCAAGAGCAGCTAAGCCGCTGTCATGATCACCAGCCGCAGCAGCAGCAGCAGCAGATTTGCCCTTGGCCCCAGCACCCCTGCCAGCTGGAGGCTTGGCCCTCTTCCTTGGTTGCTTCACTGCTGCTGCTGCTGCTGCTGGGTCAGCTGCCGCACTCATCTCTCCACCTGGACTAACTCCCGCCCCTGCTGCTGCAGCTGCTGCTGCTTTGGTTGGTGTCTTGCGCTTTTGCTTGCCCTGCGGAGTCACCTGCTCCTCTGCTGCTGCTGCTGCCTCATCTTCTTGCGACTCATAATCGTCTTCATCTTCCAAGTCAAAGTCATCAAGCTCAAAATCCTGCTGCATCAATGCAGCAGCAGCACTCTTCTTCGCCCTCCTGCTGCGCCTGATGGGGCTACCCGTGAACCCTAGCCGAGCTTTGTACAGGTCAGCGACCTCCTTACTGACCTTATCCAGCCCAACATCTGCTGCTGCTGCTGTGTCTTGCGGCTGTGCTGCTGCCAGATCAGCCCCTCCTGCTGCTGCTGCTGCAGGTCTGAAGGGCTCAACAGCGGCAGCAGCATCCACATGTTGCTTGTTGAGAGTAGCAGAAGACGGACTGCGGCGCTTCTTCCCACTACCACCACTACTGGCAGCAGCAGCAGCAGCAGGGCTAGCAGCAGCATCGTCAGCAGAAGGCTTGCCTACCCTTGCTGCTGCTGCTCCCTTGCTGCTGCCAGGTGATGCTGCCTTGCCTGACCCTGCTGCTGCTGCTGCTGCTGCAGGTTTGGGCTTTGATGGCTTGCTGGCAGCAGCAGCTGCTGCTGCTGGCTTGCTGTGTGGCTTGTTATGGTAGGAGAGTGCTGCCTTGCTGTTGGGCCGCGGGACGTAGGTCTCTAGGTGCTTCACTGGCGCAACACACTTGCCAAAATCGTCTGGGTGCTCGTGCTCGTACTTGCACCTGCAGCAGCAGCGAGCAAACATTGGAGACAAGTCGTTAGTATGGAGGAGTGCTACATCTACAGGCTAGAGCTGCTAATACGCTACATACTTGGCAAAGTCGTCTGGGGTGCTCGTACTGGCACCTGCAGCAGCACAGCAGCAGCACCAGCAGCGCAGGCAGACAATGGCAAGGTGTTATCAGCATGAAGGAGTCCAACCTCGGCATATTGGATGTGCCAAACACGCTACAGAATTGGTGATGTCGTCTGGGTGCTCATGATCATACTTGCATATGCAGCACCTGCAGCAGCAGCAGCAAGCACGCGTTGGGCAAGTGACCCGTACAGTACGGCAAGGAAGTGTGAATTCACACTTTCACGGAAGCAGTTAATCACATTTCAAATGTCAGACGGCAACAGCCGCTGGACAGCGCAGCCACATAGTATCATAAAGCAAGACAGCACGGCTGTTACGTAACAGACAACATGGCGCAAATCAGCGGACAGGGCAATGCAGCAGCAGCTACAAAGTGAAAGCACATCTCCAAGAACAGCTACGCAATGTAGCTGCCATGGCATTGCCCTTGAAGTTTGCCAGCTGCAGTATCCTTTCATGACAACCCATGCAGAGATTTTTAAAGCGAGGAATACATTTGCAGTCCGCTACAGCCCTGATACCACAGCCCAGGCCTAACATGATACAGCCCAAACTCTTGAGCAGGCCCAAGATGATATAACTTTAGGGTATCAGGGGAGTCCTACCACAACTAGCAATGGTTAGTTAGTGTGATGAGCGGCGATGGAAATGCCAAGGCAGCTGCAGCACGACGTACCAGCTGTACAGGTACAACGAGCAGAAGCCGCGCCGCCTTGGTGCTTCAATGCGCATGCAGCACTGCAACCAATACTTGTGGACAACCCCCGTACGTCAGCGGCTGCACCTAGGCATTGTTGCCCCGGCTTGACTTGAAACATGCCGTACAAGGGGAGCCCTGCCACCACTGGCGACAATCAGTGAAATGAGCCGCCATATGGCCATGCATGGACGTGCCAAGGCAGCTGCAGCACGACGCACCAGCTGTACAGGTACAACGAGCAGAAGCTGCCTTGGCACTTCAATCGCACGCAGCATCATCCGCTGCGACCAGCACTTGCGCACAACCCCTGTATGTCAAAACTAACGTGTGCCAGCTGCTGTACCCACGCCCTACAGCCCAGGCTTGACATGAAACAGCCCAGATCCTGAGCAGGCCCAGATGCTAGCTGCAAGGTACTAGCAGAAACCTGCCACCACTAGTGGGATCATCGTTAGCAGCACTGCTGTACCCAGACCCAACCTGAGCACCCCACCCCCACCCTGGCTGAGATAAGCCGCTTATGATGGGCCATCAAACATGGACAAAAGGAGGTCTTTTGTTCACGTGTGATGGCCCGTCATTAGCCTCTGATGCCACGTATTGTCACCAATCCAAGGGTCCAGCCAGTGACACCACAGACATGAGAAAACACATCTTGCACTTGCCCAAACCCCTCAGATATTAGCCGCAGAATGCAAGATGCGTTGCTGCATGTATGCAGACTTGATGCTATTTTCGCCCTGGCATGTTCCCCCCCTTCCCCGGGCCGAGATAAGCCGCTTATGATGGGCCATCAGGAACAATCAAACAGAACTGCTGTTGCCTAGTTGCCTGATGGACTGGCATACGCCTCCAAGGCTGCGTGTTGTCATCAAATCCAAGGGTCCAGCTAGTGACAGCACAGACATGACGTGACACATCTTGCACTTGAAGACCGGGTGCAACATGTGTCGCCTCATGTATGCAGACTTGATGTTATAACAGTTTGCACATTTTGCCCTGGCAGGTCCCCCTTCTCCCCCCCACCTTCTCCGGGCCAAGATTAGCCCCTATGATTGGCCATCACGAACAATCGAACATGACCACTGTTGCCAAGTTCTTGATGGCCCGTCATAAGCCTCCCTAGACAGCGTATCGTTACCAACCCAAGGGTCCAGCTAGTGACAGCACAGACATGAGGCGACACATCTTGCACTTCCCCAAACCCCTCAGGAGTTCATTGAGTGCAAGATGTGTCGCCTCATGTGTGCAGACTTGGATCTATGTTCACCCTGGCATGTCCAACACCATGCATGCTCCTCCATTCTCTTCTTCTGCAGAGTGGCCTGGACACCAGTGCCCCACCGCATAAGCCCCCCCCGGCCATCCACTGGGAGCAGCTGGCAGTTGCTCCCTTCCACTGCAGAGAGGCATGTACCCCAGTGCCTCACTGCATGGCACACACCCTGCCGTCCACTGGGAGCAGCTGCCAGTTGCTTCCTGCTACTGCAGAGGGGCTCGTACCCCACTGCCCCGCTGCATGGCACACACCACGAAACCAAGGGTCCATCCAGGGACAGCACAGACATGACGCGACACATCTGGCACTTCCCCAAACCCCTCGGGAGTTCAAACCAGAGTACAAGATGTGTCGCTCATGTATGCAGACTTGATGTTATGTTCGCCCTGGCATGTCTCCTTCCCGCCCTCCCCTCCCCAGGCGTAGATAAGCTTATGACGGGCTATCAGATACGGACAACAGGACTACTGTTGCCAAGTATGAGATGGCCCGTCGTAAGCCTCTGAGGCCGCGCATTATTACCAACCCAAAGGCCCAGCAGATGACAGCACAGACATGAGGCGGCATATCTTGCACTTGCCCAACTCTGTCAGAGGATTGAGCAGAGCGCAAGATGTGTGGCCTCATGTATGCAGGCTTCATTTTATGTTTGCCCTGGCATGTCCAGCACCAGGCTTGCCCCTCCATTCCCTTCTGATGCAGGGTGGCCTGTACCCCCCATGCATGAGGCAACACATCTGGCACTTGCCCACATCCCTCAGGAATTAGCTGCAGAGCGCAAGATGTGTCGCCTCATGCATGTAGCCTTGAGTTTATGTTCGCCCTGTTATGTCCAGCACCATGCTTGCTCCATTCCCTGCTACTGCAAAGTGGCCTGTATCCCAGAGCCCCGCCCCCGGGCCGTCCAAGCATTGAGTACCTGACAGGGAGCAAGCACCAAACATGCTGTGTACCATATAACATGCACTGCGCAGCATGCCAGAGCAAAAGCAGCTGGTAGGGTGCATCGCCACGGGGTGGCGCTTTCAAACATACCTGGTCAGCTGCCTGCGCATGCTCACTCACACACGGAAATGACAGCCAGCATTAAGTACCTGCCTGGGAGTACAGCACCAAACATGCTGTGTGCAGACTAACCATATGATATGCACTGCGCAGCATGCCAGAGCAAAAGCCATGTGTTGGAGTCACAGAGATATCAACAGCAGCTACGCGATTACCTCCAAATGCAGTTGGAGGAACCCGTGTAGCTGAAGGTGGCACCCCTATGCCCAAAGCAGCCACTGCACATGATGAATATTGGCTGAAATCACAGCTCTTACTCCAGATCAACAGATACTTCAGATAAACAGACACAAACATGAGCTACACTCCAAGCAATACTTTCTGTCTCTCTGCCGCAAGCTCTATGAGCAGTCTTTGTGTCCAAACCGCTGCACCCTGCAGTCCTCTGCGAGCCAGTGACACATGCTCACGCACACACAGGAGTGGCAGCCAGTGGACAAAGCATATTAAGATCTGCTGTTGATCAACAGCAGCTGGCGCAGAGGCGTGACAAACAGCGGCACCTGGCCAGCTGCCTACGCATGCTCATGCACATTCGCACACATGGGAGTGACAGCCAGTATTGGGTACAACCTGCTAGGGAATACTAACAAAGTATGATGTTTGCATAGCTAGGATGTTGTGCAGATTTGCAGCACGCCAGAGCAAAAGCAGCTGGTAGGGTGCAGGGCCACAGGTGGCACAGCGCCATCTGTGGTGATGCAAGCCTACTAGCTGCCGTGCATCTGTCATGAGACAGCAATAACAGTGTAGCTGCACCATGTTGCATTGCAACAAAATGATCATCATCGTCATGATTTTGCCCTCCCACCAGCTGCTGCTGGTCCACCCGTACCCCGACGTGGTGTTGAAAGCGGAATCACTTTTGACAGCGTACTAACAACTGAGAACGCTGCTACGTTCCATAACTTTGTCCTGCCTCAGATGCTAGGTCAAGAAGTGTTCAGCAAGTGAGGTGAGGGCAACATCAAGAGCAGCTGGCAGGCTCTGAGAGCAACATGTACATGCCGCCCCTCAACCCAGCTGCTCTTGGTCTGCCCGTACCCCGACCTGGCGTTGAAAGCGAATCACTTTTGACAGCGTACTAACAGCTGAGAACGCTGCTACGTTCCACAACTTTATCCTGCCTCAGATGCTAGGTCAAAGAGTTTTGCATGAGAGGCCAGGGCAAGATCAAGAGCAGCTGGCGCAAGAGCAACCTGTACAGGTGGCATCTGCACAAACTGCTTTCAATCCACCCATGCCCCGACCTGAGGTTAGAAGCAATACCACTTGACAATGTAATGACAGTTGTGGACGCGGCCATGTTTCATGATTGTGTCCTTGATTGGATGCTAGAACACAGAGTCCTGCATGAAAGGCCAGGGAAAATTCAAGAGCAGCTAGTAGTGTGCGGCGCGGGACATGGCAGGACAGAGGTAGCTGCAAGGCACGGCCGCCTAGGCTGCACCTCCAGCTACGTACAGCTGCCTACAGCCTGACCAAACACCACACAGCCACTGGCAACGCTACCTGCACAGGGTGAGTCATCACGCTGCTGTTCAACTGCTCAGGCCAAACGAGAGACACATCACTTTTTGGCTGAAGTTGGTGTGCATCAGTGGCACTGGGAGACCAACAGCAGCTGATGGTTGAGAAAGCCAGAGCGGGCGGTCTTCATCATCAGCTGCCGTTGATCTACCTGCACCCTGGCAGTGCGCTGCAACCAACTCACAAGCTGCTCTGGCCAACAAACAGGTGCTTGCCACGAGCAGGGCTGTGGGCCGTAATGTGTGCTGTAGTATAGAGTGTGTTCGTCCTTCATCCGCCGCCTGCCACTTGAACAGCGGCGCAGCAGAAACCTGGGTCGCAGGCACGGCGATGCAGCAGGCCATATGCACCAGCCATTGCCAGCCGCAACCCGGCCGCAACCCAACAAGCAGCGGAGCACGCAGCCTCACCAGATGCTGCAGTAGAGTGTGCCCTGGTCCATAAGCTGGCGCCAGCTGGGCAATACCTGCCCTCAACATTCAGGCAGGCACCAGCAGCACATAAGAACAGTCTGTCCGTCACATTCAAAGGCAAAGACAAACCCACCTGATGCTGTAGTAGAGCGAGCCTTGGTCCATCAGCTGCCGTCCATCCACCACGCAGCGGCTGGGCATGGCCTGGCCTCAACATACAGAAGACGACTTGTACACCAGCAGCAAACACCCAACAACCTGTTCATCATATTCGCATACTGTTAACATACCATACTTTCAACGGCATAACAGGAGTTGCAAAGCTTTCACGCCTCACCTGATGCTGCAGTAGAGCGTGCCTTGGTCCATGAGCTGCCTCCCATCCACCACGCAGCGGCTGGGCATGGCCTGGCCCTTAGGAGCACGCGGCTGTGGGCGTGGCCGCAGGAAGAGCACCTTTGCTGCGTTGATGACGTACGGCTGCACGTCTGCAGAGCATAGCGCGGCAACCAGCACATATAGTTGAAAACCAGAGCGAGAAGTGAGGAACTCAGCAAAAATATAGCACTAGTAGCGTGCGGCTGCAGGCGTGGCCGCAGGAACAGCACCTTCGCAGCATTGATGACGTACGGCTGCACGTCTGCAGAGCACAAGGGGGCAATCAACACATAGACAGCAGAGTAAGGGCATTAGCAGAGAGTAGCACTGGTTGGTTGCAGGAACAGCACCTTGGCTGCATTTAAATGACGTATGGCTGAACATCTGCAGAGCAAAGGGGGCAGCCAGCACATACACAGGAGAGTGAGAATCCTACTCAAGTTCGCAGGAATGCACACCATGCCTAGCCTTACACTCAAGTGCTCAACTGTGCAGGTTCACACCCACACGGACAAAAAAGTGACACCACACAACAAACATTGCAATTGCAAGCCAGTCACCAGCCAGTGCAGAGCGCATTCCCTACGCATGCTGTCAGGTGCTTACAGGAATTTGAAAACCAATATAGGCACGTGACCGGCCGGACAGGTAGAACACGAGCCTATATTGTTTTCCAGATTCCAGTCCGCGCACTTGCTATCAGGTACATGCAGCACATGGTTGGCTGGCGCTTGCTGGCCTGCTCATCCCTGCCAACCCTGGGTAGTGGCAAAAGACGAGCGGGCAACCAGGCACTAGCCACTGAAATGAACAGCTACAGTCACCACACACTACCAACACGCATGCAGGGCGAATTAGGCTAGCACCTGGCGGCCTGCTCCTCGCTACCAACCATCTGGAGATGGCGGAACTGGAAGAGCAGGCAACCAGGCGCCAGCTGCTGAACTCAACAGTCATAGTCATCACACACTACTAACATGCATGCAGGCCGTGTGGGCTGGCGCCTGCTGGCCTGCTGCGCCTTGCCGGCCCCGTGAGCACATGCTCCAGCCAATGCATTGATGATCCTCACACTGTTACAGGCCTTGCGCACACCATGCTGCGCATGTGCCTTCTGCATACCTTCCAGCATCTGCGCAAGTCCCCCCACCTCACCCCACCCCGCAGGATGTACACACAACAAAAGCAAACACGTACACACTGACAGGTCCATGCAGGCCGCGTAGGCTGGCGCCTGCTGGCCTGCTGCGCGTTGCCAACCTCAATGAGGTTCGAGGTCATCGTGCAGCAAGCCAGCATGCTCCAGCCGCTGCATAAACAATCATCACACTCTTACAGGGCCCGCAAACACCATGTTCCGCTTGTGCCTTCTGATCCCATCTGCACAAGCACAGGGGGGGACCCCTGCTCGCAGGATGTGCGCGCCTGCAAAACCAAGCAGGTACTCACCAACAGGTTTAAGCACGCCGTGTGGGCTGGCGCCTGCTGGCCTGCTGCTGATTGCCAACCTACCGGTGTTGGAAGTCATCGCGCAGCATGCCATCAGGCACCAGCCACTGCATAAACAATCATCACACTCTTACAGGCCTTGTGCACACCAGCGTCCGCTTGTGCCTTATGTATACCTGTCAGCATCTGCGCAAGTCCCCCCCTCCACCCCGCAGGATGTACACAGAACAAAAGCAAACATGTACTCACCAACAGGTCCATGCAGGCCATGTGGGCTGGCGCCTGCTGGCCTGCTGCTCCTTGCTGCCCCCGTTGGGAATCCAGCAAGAGCAGCAGAATACCATGCTCAAGCCACTATACAATACAATAAAGTACATGGTCCGCATACACATCCGTCACACTCGAACAGTGCTCGCGTACATTCAAGCAGGTACCATCAATCGGTGCATGCACGCTGTGTGGGATGGCGCCTGCTGGTCTGTTACGTGTTGTCAACCTCAAGGAGGTTCACATGCCCACATAGCATGCCAACAGGCGCCAGCCACAACAGTCTTGCCCAACACACAGTTCCAAGTCTGTCACAGGTTTTGCGCGTGCCTTGCGGCTGCTGGCTGATGCGTGTGAGGTGCGTGCATGGCAGACATGACATGTGACACCCAACATGTGCAGGCCACCAAACTTCAAGAAGTGGAATCCTTGAAATCGCGAAGGGGAGGGGGGCCAACAGAACAGAACACAGCTATATACGGTATATGCAGCAGCAGCTCCCGCTGCTCTTACACGACCACAGACTTGGCTGAGATGACAACGTTGCTGGGCTAGAAGTTTGCACAAGTCTGCACGTGCCTGGCGGCTGTCGGCCTGCTCAGTGGTGCCAGCCCTGCTAGAGAAGCAGCACCCCTAAGCAGATCAACAGTCTCCAGCCGATGTACTACGGAGGCTTGGCGCACCCAGCTGTGCTTGCGCCTGCTGGCCTGCTCATCTGTGCAGGTCTTCATCACGCAGGAGGTGCTGACCAGGCCTATGCAGTGCACCTGAGGCACGGCGCAATGGGCAAATAAGGGCCCATTATATGGTGGGCCCTTACTTCACCATTGGCCTAAGCTGCTGCATTCTGCTAGCCTGTATGTCTGCATTACTGGTCAAGACAAACCACAAACTTTGCGGCAGGCTACGAGGTTGCAGCCAGGACTTTTTTTGCCAAGTTGTGGGAAGTTGGCAAGGTACCAGGCTCCAGCCAGAGCTATGTGAACCATGGCAAATTAATGCACATCAGGCTGTGGATGAGTCATCGCCTGCTGGCCTGGAGATAACTGCGCAGTGGCATGCCACCTCAGCTGCCACAGCAATACAAATAACGTGGAGGACTGAGGAAGGAAAGGAGACAACCCATGTGCAGCAACGTCACAGCAAAGAAACACACTTTGTAATACCTGCATGTACTGGCGCAAAACCTTGTACAAGTGTGGGTGCTTGTTGCATCATAACTGGGTGTCAAGCCTTGTCAGAAAGCACTGTGCAGGGTTCATTCTCAGGTGCGCTTGTATGCAGACTGATGTCCAAATGCTCTGCAATATATGGCAGCTGTAAGCTTTTGCAGAATGAATACCAGCTAGCTGCAGGCCATCAAACCCATGTTCATACAGCTGCAGGACGCCCATGCTTCCGAGCACAGCTTCATGCACAGTGACGTGGGTGCAACATACCACACTACTTGTATCGGACTGGGTAGCTGCTGCGTGTCATTATGCTCAGCTAGCGCCTGCTGGCCCGCGCGTGCATGCTGCATCCAAGACAACCATGCACGTGCAGACCACCAGGCCCCAGTGAGTTTAAATCCTTCAGTGCGTCATCATGTTGGGCTAGCACCAGCTGGCCTGCGCGTGAATGGTGCATCCAGGGCAGTACATGAAAGCCTCTATTCACATGCAGACCACCAGGCCCCAGTGAGTTGGAACCCTTCAACACGTCATCATGTTGGGCTAGCGCTTGCTGGCCTGCGCGTGCATGGTGCATCCATGGCAAACATAGATGCAACCATCCACGTGCAGACCACCAGGCCCCAGGAAGTGAAAAGGATTGCAGGATAAGCATTAGTAAGTGGAAGCCTTCATAGCGTCATCATGCTCGGCTAGCGCCTGCTGGCTTGCGTGTGCATGGTGCATGGTGCATGGTGCATGGTGCATGTCGACCATAATTGCATGCACAAATATCGTACATACCACCAGGCACCAGAAAGTGAGTACTATCCATCAGTGATTCATAAGTTCATCATGTTGGGCTAGCGCCTGCTGGCCTGCGCATGATTTGTGCATAAACCACGTGCAGACCACCAGGTGCAAATGATCGGAAGCCATCGTAAACCCAAGGTACACCAACCTTCTACAGCTATACATGCAGCAGCAGCTCACGCTGGTTGCACACTACTAGCTTGAATACTATATTCACGGTAATGATATTGGCGCTTCTATGAGTCAGGTACAGCCAGCTGCCCTGTTCATGACCAGGCATGGGACTGCCGCGGCTGGACACGAGCAGTGCAGCAGGCTGTAGCATGATGCATGTAGCAGCAGGATTCAGCTATGCAGCAGCAGCCCGCACTGCTCTCACCCCTTACTGCTTGCATCTGGCGCCAAACACAATAGCCACACACCTGACTAGCCTGCTGCCCTGTTCATCACAAACCATGGGTCTGCCATGCATAGTGATGAACAGGGCAGCAGGCTGTAGCATGATGGATGTACCACCAGGCTAACTCTCTGCAGCAGTGGTTCACACTGCTCTCACACTGCTAGGGTCTAGTGCAGCACAGACGGAACGATATTGAGTAGCCAGCTGACTGATTAGTTCGCGACTGCTGGGCAGCAGGGCACGAAAAGGGCACCCTTCTCCATTTTTCTTCTTGCTTTAATGCCCCATGAGTACCCACCAACCAAGCTCAACAGGCCAAGCAGCTACAGCTACGCAGCAGCAGGAGATATTAGTGTGCAGCAGCCTGACTCTGGTGTAGCAGCAACCGCTAGGACATTAACTGCTGGCAAGCTTCAACCTGCCGCCCTGTTTGTACAAAGGCACCATTATAGACCAGCGCACGTTGGACAAACGGAACAACAGGCCGCAGCATGCAGTTCTGCTGACAACTACTTGATTGACATTCTGCAATCAATCACTGTAGCCCAGATGTTGGCAGATTGCCCACAGGCAGGGGCCTGCTGGCCTCTTCAAAGACGTAACACCAGCCGCAAGCTGACGAGCTGGATCGGAACAGGCTAGGGGATATCAGTTTTTATCAAGCTGCGGCCTGCCGCCCTGTTCAAGAGGAGGCACCAAAACGCTTTCGTGCCCACCCTTCAACAGGACAGCAAGCTGCAGCTATGCAGTGCTGCTCACAACTATCTGACTTCTAAACAATGTCGACAGCGCAGATGTTGACCAATGGCCCACTAAAAGTTGCCTGCTGGCCTGCTTGTAGACGCAAAGCCAGGCGCAAGCTGACCAGCTGGATCGGAGCAGGCCACCAACTGCTGTCAAGCTGCGGCCTGCTACCCTGCTCATAGAGTTGCGGCAACATGCTTTGCGGCAACAGTCTGAACAGAGCACCACGCCGCAGCTATGCAGAATCGCTCACAACTACTCGACGTTCAAACTTCCAAACGATCACAAGAGCGCAGAAGTTGACAACTCGCCCACTAGCAGGGTCCTGCTGGCCTGTTCAATAACGCAACGCCAGCCGCAAGCTGACCAGCTGGATTGGAACAGGCCACCAAATGGTACCAAGCTGCGGCCTGCCGCCCTGCTCAAAGAGATGCAGCAACAGGGTTTGCAACACAACCTTGAACAGAAAAACAGGCCACAGTTACGCACAGCTGCTCGCAACTATTTGACTTTCACACTTGTAAACGCACATGATAGCCCAGACGTCGGCTGATGGCTCACTAGCAGGGGCCTGCTGGCCTGCTCGTTGACGCAAATCCAGCCGCAAGCTGACCAGCTAGATCGGAACAGGCCATCAAGCGCTACCAAGCCGCGGCCTGCCGCCCTGCTCAAAGAGATGCGGCAACACGCTCGTCCGCACTCCTTTGATCAGAACAACAGGCTGCAGCTACGCACAGTTGCTCAGAGGCTCCATGGTCGAGCTTTGAACGCAGCTTTCTATGATAGGCAGCAAGAATCACCACCCAACTGAATTTCCATGCTGACAACATCAGTATGATGTGCAGCGTTGAACAGACCAAACTTTACACCCACCCACAAGCCTGTGCACTGCATATTGCGCTTGTTGCATGCCACACCACACAGTTCTACCAGTTTTTATGCGGGGTGCAGTAGCTGGTGGGTGCTGGTGTTCGAGCAGTGATTGAAGACTCGTCACTGAGCACCCATCACCCATTGCACCGCCCTCAGTGCCTGCATCAACACATGCATAACTTTACCCAGGTACACCTGGCACTCAACGGCACACCTACACTGCGAAGGTTCTGCCACTTTCTGGGCTTGGCTCCAACACCAGCACCCGTCAGCTACCCCTGCGTGCATCCTCACATGGCAAACTTGACTCAATCAAACCTGGCACCCTCGTTCACCTGTCACATCCAGCAGCGATGTCGCCTCGCTGGCCTTGAGCACTTCATGGTACGTGGATCGCCGCACCTGCGGGTTCAAGAGCAGCAGGCAGACATCGCACAGTTGATATATCACTGTCATGTGGTGCAACACCTTCAGTGATATGTGGAGCGCCGCACCTGCGCATTAAGAGCAGCAGACAGACATCAGATCTTATGACATCACATCGGTTCCTCACATCACATGACATTACATTACATGCAAACACAGCACACTCAATGATGCCAACATGTGGGGCAACGCCTTTAATTCAGCACAGCAGCGCTGCAAGCCCGCTGGCCTCCACACACCAATCCAAGTATGTAGGCCATTGCTGTGATGGGTTATATGTGCTACTCGACACGCGTGCAGCCTACAACACAGCATCTGTGACAGCTGACTCTAGGCGCACTCTGATGCACATGCTTCAGCCGTCTGCCTCTCCACGAGAACACACGCTCGCACAAGCAGCCACGTGTTGCACCACCCCTAGTGACTGCTCACCGTTGCTCCGTCACAGCATAGGCTACAGCATATAACCATGCACCTGCCCACCTGCACGATCCCGTGTCCTGTGCGTGCCGATGTGGACGCGCACTGGTGGCACATGGGGCCCGACGCAGGGTCCTGACAGCATCAACGCAGCAGCAGCAGCAGCGATACCAAGTCAGTGATGATGCAGTGGCTGTGATTGCAGCACCAGGACCAGCACAACAGCAGCAGTGGGGCACATGGGGCCTGACGCAGGGTCCTGACAGCATGAACGCAGCAGCAGCAGCAGCGATATCGGATCAGTGGTGGTGCAGCGTCACACCACTGGCTGAGAGTGCAGCGGCAGGAGCAGCACAACAGCAGCAGTGGGCTGCAGGGGTGACACATGCACATCCTGGGACCTGGCATGTCAGGGAGATCAAATCCCGGCATAACACGATGTGGCGATTTGAGCAGCAGCCACTTCAGCGCACGTGCAAAATACACTCGTACATGTGGGGAGAGATGATCAAACCAATAACATACGCGGCGCACGCAGCTTCGGTTGAACCACAAGAGTTAAAAGACGAACACTAAGGGCCAAGCAGCGGCCTCTCGACCTGTGTCGACTGCACAGCTGCAAGCAGACCTCCAAGTGGTCCCCTTGCCTGCCGAGAATCAGGCAACATAGCCACTTCAAGGTGACGCATGCAGCTTGGCTGCAGCAGAGCTGCTTCACCAACCTATGGGAAAGGTGCGCTGCTTGGCTCTCCACTCACACGTCTGTGGTTGAAGCAGTCACAAAACAAAGCCAAACACAAAGGAACAGCAGCAGCACCCAGAGTCCCAAGTCGACTGCACAGCTGCAAGCAGCACCTTAAAGTGGTCCTTTTGGCCTGCCGATGGACAAAGCCGAACAACCACTTCCAAGGGGACACGTGCAGCTTGGCTGCAGCAGAGCTGCTGGACCAACCTATAGAAAAGTGCACAGCTGGGCTCACCACTCACACGCCTTTGGTTGAAGCAGTTGCAAACCAGAGCCAAACACAAATGAACAGCAGCGGCACGCAGAGTCCCAAGTCGACTGCACAGCTGCAAGCAGCACTTCCAAGTGGTCCCGTTGGCCTGCTGAGAACCAGGCAACGACAGCCAAGCCACTTCAATGTGACGCATGCAGCTTGGCTGCAGCAGAGCTGCTTTACCAACCTATGGGAAAGGTGCACAGCACGGCTCACCACTCACACGCCTTTGATTGAAGCAACCACAAAACAGAGCCAAACACACAGGAACAGCAGCGGCACATGGAGTATCAATTCGACTGCACAGCTGCAAGCAGCACCTCCAAGTGATCCCCTTGGCCTGCCGATGGACAGGAGTGAGGGACACTTGAAGGTGACGCATGCAACTGCAGCAGAGGTGCTCCATCAACGTATGAAAATGGTGCACAGCTGGGCTCACCACTCACACGTCTGTTATTGAAGCAGTCGCAAACCAGAGCCAAACACAAAGGCACAGCAGCGGCATCCGAAGTCCCAATTCAACTGCACAGCCGCAAGCAGCACCTCAAAGTGGTCCCCTTGGCCTGCCGATAGCCAGGTCCTGAAGAAACACTTCAAGGTGGCGCATGCAGCTTGGCTGCAGCAGAGCTGCTTGACCAACCAATGTGAAAGGTGCAAAGCTTGCCTCACCACTCACACGTCTGTTATTGAAGCAGTCACAACACAAAGCCAAACACACAGGAACAACAGTGGCACCCAGAGTCCAAAGTCGACTGAACAGCTGCAAGCAGCACCTCCAAGTGGCCTCCTTGGCATGCCGATGTACAGGGTTGAACAGCCACTTCACAAAGTGAAACATGCAGCTTGGCTGCAGGAGAGCTGCTTCACCAACCTACAACTTCCAAGGTCATCCTCGTACCACAACCAGGGCATGGAGGCATGCCCCAAACAACACGGCACGAACTGATACCTAAGAGTTGAGCACAACAGAAGCTGCCACCGCTGCCAGAGCAGCAGGGCTCTACTAGTGCACGAGATGCTTGCAGGATCTTGGAGTGGTTGGGTGTTGTACAGTGTGTTATACAGCACACATCCACTGCGAGGCCATGCATGCAGCACAAACACCTAAATCAGGGACAACCGCAAGTAACACAACCATCTTTGTGTGTTGCATGCTGCAGACACCTTAGCAACACAGCAGCTGCAGGGCTGTACTGGAGCACCAGCTGCTTGCAAGATCTTGGAGTGGCCGAGTGCCCCTCCAGTAATTGGTAGAGAAGGTCTCGACCACTGCAAGGCCATGCATGCAGCACATACATCTGAATAAAGGGACTGCAACAATCAATACAACCACCTTGACGCTGCATGCTGCAAACAACTCAGCAAAGCAGCAGCAGCAGCTGCAGGGTTTTACAACTGATGTGAACGCGCTGCCTGCTAGGTGTCGAGGTGGCAGCAGGTCCCTGATTCAGCAGGCTGTGCCACGTGAAGCGACGCCACACTGCTGCAAACGGCATGCACGCAGCACTAGCAAGGCTTGCAGGCAGTGCTAGCATCTTGAACAGTACATGCTGCAAAACAACTCGAGTGAAGCAGTAGCAGCAGCAGGGCTATCTGATACTGATGTGAACAAGCTGCTTGCAAGATCTTGAAGAGGTGACGTGCCCCACACCATTGACGGCCTGGACGACATGACCACGGCTAGGCCATGCATGCAGCACAAACGTTTAACTGGAAGGACTGCCACAAGTAGCACAACCACCTTGTCATATTTGTGAACAAGCTGCTAGCAGACCTTGGGGCGGTGGCATGTTTCTGGGAGGTGCTTCTTTGCAGAGAATGCAACCACTGCAAGGCCATGCATGCAGAACAGACAATACTGTGCGAAGACGTCAACACACCAGCCTAGATATGGTGAGGTCCTCTGATGTCGCCGTTGCATCAGGCAACCCGTGTTGGCGCTATGACACTGCCTACCTCATGCAGCGCCAACAGCAGAGTGCCTCACCAATTGTCGTTGTCTACTGAAGAGCTACAACGGATGATCCACAAAAAGCCTAAGAACAGCAATATGAACATTTGATCAACAGCGGCGACTTGCAGAACTGCTGTCATCTATAACGCCTGCAGGCTTGCAAGGAGAGGTCACCAAGCTCTTGCGTTCCCCCTCCCAAATACAAGCAATCAAGCAAAAGCATCAAGACACAGGTCAACTGAAGCGACGTGCAAGCAACACAGCTGTGACACAAAGCGAGCGCAGCACCTGCAGCAGCATCACTGCACGACTGAATCAGCACAAGCTGCTTGCAAGATCTTGGAGTGATGGGATGTCGCGACCTCTTGAAGGGTGCACAACAGCCCACAACTGCAAGTTCATGCATGCAGCACCTAGGGTCAAAGCTACATACACTAACACAGCAGCCTCTGCATCATGCATCATGCAGGATTGTTGAGGTCGAGGTGTTCTGCTGTGGGATCTGCATCAGATTGCCCAGCGGAACACCTTGACCTCAACAGTCCTTCTGACCAGCCAAAGCACCAAGCTGAAAAAGCCCACACACAGCAAGTACAAGCAAGTGAGCAGAGCATCAGCATGCAGTGTTGCTGTGCGGCACGACGCTTGCAGGACCTCCACTTCATGTTGCCGTACTGCAGAGGACGCTGTACACACCATGAACTGGAAGCCCTGCAACCAACTTGGCAGCCGCTGCCAGCATCATCTACTGTACAGGTTGAAAAGTCAAAAACGCTTTGCTTGATACTTGCAGGACTTGCTTGATACTTGCTGGACTCCCAGTTCAGCTTGGCGTATTGCAGAAGATGCATCAGACAAGCTTTACTGGAGGCCATGCAAGCAATTTGGCAGCCGCTGCCAGCATCATCTACTGTACAGGTTGAAGTTGACCAACGGAAACAACAATTCTTCCGCCCAACCAAAGCACCAAGCTGAGAGAGCCCACCGACGAGCGAATACAAGCAAGTGAGCAAAGGCAACAGCATGCAGGGTTGCTGTAAAGTTGCTTGCCGAACTTCAGTTCAGCTTGCCGTCTTGCAGGGGATGCAGTTCACAAGCTCAACTGGAGGCCCTGCAAGCAACCTGGCAACACCACCAACATCTACATAGTATACTTTACAGGTTGAAGTTGACCAATGAAAACGCTTCGCGTGATGAACATTGAGCATGCATGGTCCTGTTTTGGTCGCCTGGCATATGATGTGAGGTTGTGGTTTGAAACCAACATCTGCTTTGCCTGTTGCAGCGCCAGATGTTGTGCAGCAGCACTGGCTGTATGTGTAGCAGCCACGCAGGTGGCAGGAAGTTGTTTGCATCTGGCAACGTTCATGGTGCAACACAGGATCAAAGCCTGTTGACACGTGCCAACCACGCAGATATCGAGCAGCAGCAATGCAGCACTCGCCAAGCAGCAGCAAAAACACATATGCAAGCCCTGCCTGATAGACATAAGCAGGATGCATCAGACAGAGAACAGAGGATACGTACATGTGTATACAGTCACCATATTTGATGGTAGGGCCACCCCAAATGAGCACAGTGTCAACACAAATTCGACAAAAAAGAACATGAGCACACAACGAACTATTGGCATAAAAAAGTGCGCGAAGGAGTTGCAGATTGGTGTGTGAGCACAGTAAGTCGAACAACTTGCTGCTCTCACACCAGTCTGAAAGCCCGCAACGCCCAGTGGAACGCCTAGCAAGACCACTGTGCAGAGGGTGCGGTCACCAAAGAACCAGAACAGTGCAATTGATTACGACACCAATACTCTGAGTTCACAGTACAGGTCTCATAAGCAAATGCATTGTTCCAGCTGAGGCACAGAACAGCCTGTGACAGTGTAAATGCTATACAGACCGCGCAAAAGCAGGTTGAGCAACGACTACATGGCAGCGTACCTGATCTCCATGAAGTGCTGGAAGTAGGATGCGCGCACATAATTATGATGGCTGCACACGACGATTATATGCTGAATACTCAACACCCAGCGCAAAACCCAGCGGGCACTATGGCTCAAGATAGAACCACCTCCACCCCACAAACCCAACTGCCCACCTGAAGGTCGAAGTAGGTTGCGCTCACATCACGCCCTGCACGCAGCAAGGCAGCAGCAGGGGGCAGCAGCAGCAGGACAGCAGCAGCAGCAGTGGTCAGCAATGCCAGGAGGCGCAATGCAACACGGCAAGATCACCTGCAATCCCACCTATCCAATGCAGCACTGCTGTATCTGCTAGCTTAAGCACATTAGAGCACTGCAGCTGAGCCCCTCCCCCTTGGCTTCAGCCAAAGGAGAGGAGCAAGCAGCAATGCTCAGGGCAGTATGTCAGCTGCTATAATAGTGCGGCTGTTTATGGGTAACATGATGATGATGATGATGATGATGATGATGAATAGTGCGGCTGTTTGGCCCTTGATGGGTACACATGCAAAGCAGGTGAGCTGCGCGAGAGCTGGACCACAACAATGACAGTGCCATGGTCGCTGCAGCTGGGCGGCCTGCTTCAGCTTTGATGCCAAACCGGGCACCCAGGTGCACCCAGGTGCAACTGCGATGGCAGTGTGACGTACTGCAAAACAGTGCGGCTTATCTCTGATGGCTAGAAATGCATGGCAGGTGAGCTGCACGAGCAGCAATTAGACAGTGCCGCGATCGCTGCAGCTGGGCCTGCTGCTGCTGCATTCCATGCCCAACTGCAATGAACAAGGCAGCGTGACAACTGCTGTACAGTGAACTCAAACAAGGTGTGATCATAATGTGTGCAAGCTTAACACGCTTGGTGCACTGGATCCTGCATCCACAGCAAACAATAAGACGCAACATGCCCAAAACACTGCAAAATAAGCCCGTCGCAGCAGCTCTTCAGCAGCTGAGTTGTTTAGCTGCTTTACCCTGGACACATTTTGTTGTGGCCGGTACATGCATAATGTTGCATGCGAGCAAAGCAGGCACACACGCAGCATGAAGCCCACACACAAGAACAAAACAATGACAAGACCCTTCCAACCCTGCCGAACCCTAGAAACCACAGCAGCAAAAGCAAATCTGGGGTGTTTGCTGCCCGTCTGGGGAGCTATGACAATGGCCTGCACATCTTGCCAGCACCCAGAGCATATGCTTCCACATGCCCAAAGCACTGCAGCTGAGCCACCACCATCTTCATGGAGAGAATGTGAGCAGCCGATTGCTGTGCTCAGGGCGCGATGGACACTGCAGCTGACACGCAATTCTGCACAGCGCACCTTGCTTGCTGATACGCTGCGCACAATGCAGAATCTAGAGAACGTGTGGTCTCATGCCCAAAGTACGGCAGCTGAGCCACCACCGGCTTCATGAAGAAGATTGTGAAGGCGCAACTGCTGTGCTCAGGGCACAATGTTGGTTCATACACAGTCCAGCTGACGTGCCATCTGCACAGCACGCCTGCAGCCTGCATGCCAGAGCCCTGTGCACAATGCAGTTCTAAAAAGCGTGTGAGAATTCTCATGCCCGAAGCACTGCAGCTGAGCCACAACCACCTTCATTTGAAGAGATTTGAAAGGCGCAACAGCTGTGCTCAGGGCGCGATGTTGGGTGATACACAATGCAGCTGATGCATATTTGCACAGCGCGACAACAGCCTACATGCCAGAACCCTGTGCACAATGCAGTCCTAAAGTAGTGTGAGAATTCTCATGCCCAAAGCACGGCAGCTGAGCTGCCACCACCTTCAAGGTGACGGTGGTGTCACTCAACTGCTGTGCTCAGGGCACGATGTTGGTTGGCACCAATTGCAGCCGATGCACATCTGCACGGCACGACAACAGCCTGCGCTGCATGCTAGAACTCTGCGCACAGCGCTAAAACTAGAACAAGTGCCGTCTTATGCCCAAAGCACGGCAGCTGAGCCATCACCGGGTTCAATTAAATCTGGCACGACGCAACTCCTGTGCTCAGGGCACGATGTTGGTTGGTGTACAGAGCAGCAGATGCAAATCTGCACAGCACAACAAAGCCTACATGCTAGCACCCTGTGCACAAGGCAGTCCTAAAACGCGTGTGGGAATCCTCATGCCGAAAGAACTGCAGCTGAGCCACCACCACCTTCATTTGAAGAGATTTGGAAGGCGCAACTGCTGTGCTCAGGGCACGATGTTGGTTGGCACCAATTGCAGCCAACGCATATCTACACAGCACAACTGCAGCTTGCAATTTAGAGCGCTGCGTGCAATGCACAAAGTAGGACAACTGGCGTCTCATGCCCAAAGCACGGCAGCTGAGCCGCCACCACCTTCGGCCTGATGGTGGTCGGACACAACTGCTGTGCTCAGGGCATGATGTTGGTTGATACACAGTGCAGCCGATGCATACCTGCACAACACAACAGCAGCCTGCATGCTAGAATGCTGCGCACAACGCTGAAACTAGAACCACTGCTGCCACATGCTCAAAGCACTGCAGCTGAGCCACCACCATCTTCATGATAGAGAAGGTGAAGAGCCAACTGCTGTGCTCAGGGCGTGATGTTGAGTGGACATTGCAGCTGACGCGCAATTCTGCACAGCGCACCTTGCTTGCTAGGACGCTGCTCACAATGCAGAAACTAGAGCAAGTGCGGTCTCATGCCCAAAGCACAGCAGCTGAGCCACCACCGGCTTTGTGTAAAGAAGGTGAAGACCAACTGCTGTGCTCAGGGCACGATGCTGGTTGATACACAGTGCAGCTGACGTGCCATTCTGCACAGCACGACTGCAGCCTGCATGCCAGAAGCCTGTGCACAATGCAGTCCTAAAAAGCGCGTGAGAATTCTCATGCCCGAAGCATGGCAGCTGACCCACCACCACCTTTATTTGACAGAGGAAGAGGCGCAACTGCTGCGCTCAGGGCACGATGTTGGGTACTACACAGAGCAGCTACTGCATGCATGCACATGCCAACAACAGCCTGCATGCTGGAAATGCTGCGCACAATGCAGTCCTAAAACACGTGTGTTCTCATGCCCTAAGCACGGCAGCTGAGCCGCCACCACCTTCTTTGAAAAGGTGCGCAAGGCACAGCTGCTGTGCTCAGGGCACGATGTTGATACATGGTGCACCTGACGCATACCTGCACAGCACGACTGCAGCCTGCGTGCTGGAAATGCTGCGCACAATGCATTTCTAAAATGCGTGTGATTATTCTCATGCCCAAAGTACGGGAGCTGAGCCACCACCACCTTCATTTGACAGAGGAAGAGGCCCAACTGCTGTGCTCAGGGCACGATGTTGGGGTTCATACACAGTGCAGCCGGCGCATATGTACACAGCTCGACAACAGCCCTGCAGCTAAAACCCTGTGCACAACACAGTCCTGAAACGAGTGTGAGCACGATGATGACGCCCCAAGCACGGCAACTGAGCCGCCACCGCCTTCAAGCGAGGGGGAATTTGGACCGAACTGCTGTGCTCAGGGCACGATGGTGCGTGATACACAGTGCAGCCGATGCACATCTGGCCGGCACAGCAACAGCCTGCATGCTAAAGCACTGCTGCTGCTGCTGCCCGTTGCTGCAGGGCCATGTTGGTGCAGCAGCTTAAACAAGAAAGGCCACGTGCCATGAACAAGGCAGTTGAGCTCAACGTTGAAGAGGCGATGGCAGAACAACTGGATTACTCATGGCAGTTTACACCCTGCTGCTTGCTGGGACTCTGCGGGCCACTGGCACGTGCAGATGCCCAGAAAGATTGGAGAGGTGAAGATAGAGTAAAGAAAACAAGCATGTGAGATCAACATGCACACGGGCGCAAAAGGTCAGCTACAGCATCCCTAGCACTGATCACAACCCAACAATACAGAACTTACCAAGTGCATAGAGCGATGCAGCTGAGCCCTGCTGCAGTCTGATTAACTACACCAAGGATCTCAGCCACACCGCTCATGGCACTACAGTGCAAGCGAAGCATTGCTGAGTATCTTGTCCAAGCTTGGGATGTGCGTAATAATTGCAAACACAATGGAGCAGTGCTCCCTCTTTTTTCCGCTCCTGAGGGGCGCGGGGCCGATGGCGTTGATGCTATGGCTTAATGGGTAACATGATGATGATGAGTGCAAGCGAAACACAGTAGGAGTTGAGTAGGTCGTGGCATGCGTTTAATACATATATGTCAGGCTGCATGGGTCCCTGCACTGATGCAACACAGCATTAAGCACTTCACATAACGTCACCAGATGCTACAAGCACTGCAGCTTGCTTCCCCACAGCTTCCCCTCAGGAAAAGCACTGCACAGTTGCACATTCACAGTGCCCGCAACAGCCGGATGCTAGATCCATGGAGTAACTGGTATGTGAAAAGGAGTAAGGCACGCAGGCACGGCAGATGTACAGACTACTGCATGAAGCACTTGCGCAGTAAGAACAGCGGCCACTGTCAAGAGCCCAGAGCACAGCAGCTGATCTCATTGCTCCAGTCCAGTACAGAAGTACAGAACAGAGTATGAGATCGGCTGCAACACCCCCTGGCTGCAACACTCCCGGCCATGTGATGACACTAACTATAATCAAGCCACCAGAGCGACAGCAGCAGGCCAGCCTAGGCTAGGTTAAACGGTAACATCAATCACGCGCTTGCAACGCGGTGCAGGCAAGCAACATGCAGTAGATGGAGAGATTTACAGAAGGTTAGCAGGGGCACGACAACCCTGGGCTCTTCAAAATCTGGACTCAGCTTGCTGGCAGTTGCAACTGAGCAACTGTGTGCAAGTAAGTCACATGCATACACAGCAAGTTGTCTGCTCAATCCCACATCATACCAAAGCAAAGAGCTGCCTAGAGCACTGTAGCTGCGGCCGCCACCAGCAGTGGATGATGGACCACGAGCACACAGCTGCAATGCTCCCGGCTGTTGCCTAGCTGCTGCTGATCGGCGCAGCTGGCGATGAACAGCAGGAATGTGCAGCATGTCAGCTACAAGGACTGCCTGCACTTTCAGCTGGATTGCAAACTTACAAACAACGAGCACATGCCCAGAGCACTGCAACAAATCTTGCACTCGCCATGCTACAGCCCTGCAATGCTCTGCCACTTTGCTGGCTATTGCTTGCAACTGTGCGCAACGGACATGCATACAGAGCAAGTCACCTGCACAAACCCACATAGCACCACAAAGAGCTGCCTAGAGCACTGCAGCTGCGAGTACTATACCACCAGCAGGTGCTATAGCCCAAACAGCTGCAATGCTCACGGCAGTTGCCTAGCTGCTGCTGCTCAGTGCAGCTGGCAAGGAACAGCATGCATGCACAGCATGTCAGCTACAAGGATTCCCTGCACTTCCAGCTGGACTGCAACTTTACAGACAAAATGCACATGCCCAGAGCACTGCAGCTGACCTGGTACTCCGTCATCCCAAGACAAGGCTCAAGTCAGCTGCAATGCTCACAGCAGTCTCCTGTCTGCTACGCAATGCAGCGGGGTGTAGAGCAGCACGCAAGCAAACCAGAACGTGAGGGCAGAACCTAAGGTCAGCGCTGCGCGGCGTCCCTGCAATTGTAACCCACGTCTAGCACGCAAACCACACAAAAGAGAGCTGCCTGAATGTCCAGATCATGGCAGCTGAGCCTACACGCCCCAGCTTCAGACCCGGAGTACAACCCCAGCTGCAATGCTCAAACGAGTCTGAAATTTGCACCTCTCAAAAAACATTTGAGCGTTGCAGCTGGTGTGGATCAGCATGCATGCTGCTCTGGTCGTGCACAGCAGGTCAGTTGCACGGCTGCCCAGCGCATCTATATATATCACGCAGAAACCCCAAACTGCACAGCCTTGCCACATGCCAGGGGGACTGCAGCTCAGAATGTGCTTGGCAAGCTCTGGCGCGCAACATCCTGAGCTGCAATGCTGAGGGACATGCAGCTCAGCTGGTGTAAAACAGTGCCGACAAGCATGTACGACAGGTCAGCGCTGCGCAGGACGCCCGCACTTGTATGTCGCAGCAATGCTCACAGCAGTCTGCTGGCTGCTACACAATGCAGCTGAGTGCAGAGCAGCATGCATGCACACCAGAACACGAGGGCAGCGCTGCACCGCGTCCCTGCAACCGTAACCCACGGCTGAAACAAAAATCACACACAAGTTAACTGCCTGAGTGCCCAGATCACGGCAGCTGAGCCGGTGCACGCCCCAGCTTCATACCCAGAGTACCACCACAGCTGCAAGGCTCAAAGCAGTCTGGCAGTTGCAGCTTCCTAACAAGCTTTGAGCGTTGCAGCAGGTGTGGATCAGCATGCATGCGCACCTGGCCATGCACCGCAGGTCAGTCGCACGGCTGCGCAGCGCATATATATACGCAGAAACCCCAAACTGCACCGCCCTGTCACATGTCAGGGGCACTGCAGCTCAAAATGTGCTTGCCAAGCTCTGGCGCGCAAAATCTTGAGCTGGAATGCTCGTGGACATGCAGTTCAGCTGGTGTGAAACAGTGCCGGCAGAATGTACAACAGGTCAGCGCTGCGCAGGACGGCCGCACTTGTATGTTGCAGCATCATGCACACCACAACACCCGGCCTCATGCTTAGTGCACTGCAGCTACCCATTAGCCCAGGCTGGTGCTGTGCGGCCTTCCTTCACTGCGCAAGATTAGCCGCAATGTGCATGGCAGTCTGCTGCCTGTGGAATGGTACAGCTAGTGTGAAACAGAAACATGGTAAAGCTAGTGTGAAACAGTCAGCACAACTATATTCACAGCAAGTCTGCAGCTGCACGGGACCCTGCAATTGCGTGTAACAGCAACATGCAGACTACAAGCCCTGAACACCCGGCCGCATGCCTAGGGCAATGCAGCTGATCCTGTGCTGTGCAGCCTTCCTGCAGTGCACCAGGCTCAGCCGCAATGCGCATGGCAGTCTGCCAGCTGCGGGATGGTACAGCTAGTGTAAAACAGAAACATGGTACAGCTATTTTGCAATAAACACAGCTACATTCACAGCAGGTCTACAGTCGCATGGAACCCTGCACTTGAATGTCACTGCAACATGCAAACCACAAACCCTGACCACCCGGCCGCATGCTTAGGGCACTGCAGCTGATCCTGTGCTGTGCAGCCTTCATGCACTGCAGAAGGTCCAGCCGCAATGCACATGGCAGTCTGCCGGCTGTGGAATGGTACAGCTAGTGTGGAACAGAAACATGGTAAAGCAGGTGTGAAACAGCCAGCACGACTACATTCACAGCAAGTCTGCAGCCGCACGGGACCCTCACTTGTGAGTGACAGCAGCATGCGACCACAAAGCCCCTGACCCCGACCACATGCTTAGGGCACTGCAGCTGATCCTGTGCTGCCAGCCGACGGATTGCAGCTACGAGACCAGCCGCAATGCTCGCAGCAGTCTGCCAGCAGCTGCATGCTACAGCTAGTGTGAATCAGCAAGCACGGAACAGCTACTTTGCGAAAGCAAGCATGCCTACATTCACAGCAGCAGGTCTGCAGCCGCAGGTGACTATGCACTTGTGTGTGACAGCAACATGCAGACTACAAACCCTAAACACCCAGTCGCATGCTTAGAACACTGCAGCTGATCCTGTGCTGCCCGCTTTCATGCGGAAGCACCTTGAGCAGCTGCAATGCTCACCGCAGTCTGCCAGTTGGCGCATGCTGCAGCTGGTGTGGAACAGCAAGCAACAAAGAAAAGAACAGCAAGCATGACTGCTACATTCACAGCAGGTTTTCGGCTGCACGGGACTCTGCACTTGTGTGTGACAGCAACATGCAAACAACAAACCCTGACCACCCGGCCCGCATGCCTAGGGCACTGCAGCTGATCCTGTGCTGCCAGCCGTCAGCTGTCATGCCCAGAATCAGCCGCAACGCTCTGAGCAGTAGCTGCATGGTACTGCTGGTGTGAAACAGCAAGCAATAAGAAACAGCAAGCATGCATGGAATCACAGCAGGTATGCAGCTGCACAGGATCCTGCACTTGGATCATACCGCAGGAACCAGCACCGAAGGAAACTGCCTCATGTCGGAAGCACTGCGGTTGAAAGAGTGCCACAGCCTTGGGGGCTGTACCATCTTCCAGCTGCAGTGCTGACGACAAGTCATCACCAGCTACACCATGCAGCTGGTGTGCTCATTGCATGCACTGTAGCACTTGCCAACTTTGCACACAGCTGGCCGGTAGTGTGGACCAGCTCACAAAATTGCATCCTGCACACATGTTGAAACCTTGCCGTAAACCCTTGGCAGCACCCACACCCACACCATGTATCAAACTACCAAACAAACAACTGCCACAACAAACACGCACCTGAGCTGCCCTTGCAGTGGCTGCATTGCTTGAAGAAGTTGCGCGCAGTCGTCAGGTGGTAAAGCCACTTCAACTGCCCAGTCAGCTCCGGTAGCGGTTCCTGCTGCTGCTGCGCTGCCTCCTCCTGCTGCTGCTCCTCATCCTCATCGTCTTGCTGCTGCTGATTGTCACCAACGTCTTCATCTTTCACTGCTGCTGCTGCAGCTGCTGCAGCAGTAGCGGCTTCTTGGTCTACTGGGGAATTGCGCTTCCTGGATGGTGCTGCTGCTGCTGCCTTGGCTGCTGCCTGGCGCCTAGGGCTCAAGATGCGGCCAGACGCAGCAGATGATAGCCCTCCTGCTGCTGCTGAAAGCCTTGCAGGACGTGCAGATGATGGGTCATCCTTTACTGCTGCTGCTGCTGAAGATGCTGTGCGTTTTGGTGAACCCCCAGCTGCTGCTGCTGCTTTACTGCGGCCAACAGCAGTAGCAGGTGCACCAGCAGCAGCAGCAGCACCTGGTTCCACCTTGCTGCTGCTGCCACGCTTCTTGCCACCAAATGCAGCGGCAACAGCTGCAGCGGCCTTTGCTTTCTTCCGAGCAGGCCCTGCAGGGGACCCCTCACCACCCACATTGCCATCTCCCGCCCCTGCTGCTGCTGCTGCTGGGGCAGTGCTGGGTGGTAGCATACTAATCTTCAGCCTCTGATGCAGCCCTGGCCTCTGCACTACCTGCTGCTGCTGCTTGGCTGCTGCTCTCTTGGACTGTGGTAGCTGCAGCTGCGGTGTCTCTAGCAAAAAAGTGCCAGCAGCAGCCAGACCACCGACACCTGCTGGTGCCACGATCACACCTCCACCCACACCACCTGCACCTGCTGTTGCAGCAAGGCCACCAGCAGCTGTAGGGGTGACAAATCCACCACCACGTGTTGTACCCCCACCGCTGCCAGCTGTTAGGCTCTTCCTACCCATCAGTGACAGCAGCGATTCACCTGGTGGTAACCTCCCATACCCCATCACACCCTGCTGCTGCTGCTGCTGTTGATGCTGCTTAAGTAGCATTGCAGTGCTGTGCCCAAACATGCCTGCAGCGGCAGCAGCAGCCGCCTCCGCAGCAGCAGCCTCTGCTTCCGCTTCAGCTGCAGCCGCCGCTGCTGCTGCACCACTGGCGCTACTCAGCTCTGCTGCCAGAACCCCTGCTGCTGTTGTGGTTGAAGGGCCCCAGGGCTTAGTAAAAGCGCTGCACGGACTTCCAATGCCTGCAGGAGACCCTGCTGCTGCGCCTGAAGGCGATCCAGTAGTGCCCGTTGCAATGACAGGTATGATCGGCAGTTGCACAGCCGGCTCCATTCCATGTGGCGATGTGGGTGCCGAGGTACGCGCTAGCGCTGCTGCTGCTGCCGCTGCTGCTGTTGCTGAGTTGTCGCGATGCAGCGGGCTGTTGCCGTCGACTAGCGGCGGTGCTGCAGGTAGTACTGGTCGAAACTGCCCTAATGATGCCGCTGCTGATGCTGCTGATGGCAGCAGCAAGGAAGCTAGTGGATCTGCCATTGCAAGTGGTGCTGCTCCCAGATCGGCTGCAGCTGCTGCTGCTGCTGGTGCTGCAGTTGTGTCTGCATCTGCCTTAGCAGCAGCCGTCCTTTGGTCTTGTTCATCGTCTGGGTGATCTGCCCAGAAGTGACTCGGGCTGTGTGGGGGGTACTGTGTCACTGGCGCTGGCGCTGCTGCTGCTGCTGGAGTGCTGCTGCTGCTGCCACCACCAGGCAGCTGCAGGGAGGCAAGCAGCGCAGCATGTGCAGCACCAAACTGCTGTGGCATTGGCTTGTGCATGCTAGCTAGCCCGGGCATTGCCGCAGCAGCTGCACCTGTACCTGCTGCTGCTGCTGCTGGTGGTGGTGCAGCAGCAGGCATATGTACAGTGGCAGTAGGGGCCAGGGAAGTGGAGGCAGGGGGGTGGGCTTGGGCTGGTGTGAGCAGCGGCAGCAGCATGCCGGAGTGCTGCTGCTGGTGCTGCGGTGTCTGCTGAATCTGCCGCTGCTGCTGCTGGGGTTGCGTGCCTGCAGCAGTAGATGGAGGTGCTGTTGATGCATCAGGCTGCTGCTGCAGGGCATCTTGCAGGAGACCCACCATGCTAGCACTGAGGGGGGTAGGGACACGTGGTGCTGCTGCTGCTGCTGGTCCTGCAAGCCCTGCCTGACCCTGCCCCTGCTGCTGTAGCTGTGCTGCAGGTCTGATAGCCGAGGGTTGCCCTGAGCCTGCCATAGTGGGCAGCACATGCTGCACTGGATGCTGCTGTGTCTGCTGCTGCTGCTGCTGCAGGTGCTGCAGGTAGGTGTTGAGCATCGCTGAGCTCACAGTCTGCTGCTGCTGGTGAGGCTGCTGCTGGGGGTGCTGCAGGGTTTGACTTGTTGATCCCAGGTTGGAGGGTGGCAGCAGGTGCGGGGCTTGATGGGCTTGGAGGGCTGGGGGGTGCAGGGTTTGCGGCAGCAGGGTGTTGCTGGAGGGGAGTAGGCCTGGTGAAGCACCTGCACAGGCGAGGAGGTGGGATGAGCAGTGAAACAGATGAGTATGAGATGATTGTCAGTGTATAGCATTGGAAGGATGCATAATTTGGATGGATCACTAGTGGAATGAAGGAACCAGGGGTGCTATGAGGGATTATGAACATGGCAGAGGTTTGGCAGATCAGGCTATAATTGTGCTGTTGGAGGAAGCAGCAGATCATGTAGCAGTACTGTTCTTTGCGCGATCATCTAATCTGCTGGCGTGCAGCTGCATCACATCTAGATCACCACCGATGCAGGCCTTTCCATAACAAGGACGTTTTTCAAGCCACCCTATCGCATCCACACACACATGGCCAGCCCACACCCACAGTTCTGCAAGCACCCAGCACACGATCTGCAGCACGCCGCCATGCGCATCAAGCGCACGCCATGCATACCTGCCAGTCTGTTTTCCTGCAAGCACTGCTCACCAGGGAGGCCACCCAGCAGCAGGCTGTCGATGCTGTTGCCACCACCACCCAGCCCCAGCCCTACAGCAGCAAGGTTGGGCCCACTGCCCAACAGAGCAGCAGAGCTGCCCCCTGCACCTGCCCCTGCTGCTGCGCCTGCAGGATCACCTAGGCCCTGCAGCTGCAGTGCCTGATCATCAAGCAAGGAGTATTCTGGTAAGGGGCTGGGGTATGAGAGCTGCCTGCCTGGCATGAAACCAAAGGCGCTGTTGATAGCATGATTGTGCTGCTGCTGTTGCTGCTCGGCTGCTGTAGGCACAGCTGGGGCGCCCAGGGCTGCATGCAGCTGGCCGCTGCTGGCACTTCCAAGGCCTGTTGCAGGGGAAAGCAAGCCATCTGGATCATGCTGAACATGTGGTGGCCCTGCTGCTGCACCATAGGACCCTGTGCCAGCTCCCTGCCCTTGCTGTTGTTGCTGCTGTGGTGCCACGAACAAAGGCAGGGCAGGTGAGATGCCCGGAGAAGTGAAGAACATTGTAAAAGCTGCTGCTTCAGCCCTTCGTTGCAGGCCTTGAGCGTGGTTCAAATGATCTGCTGGCGGGCTTTTATTCAGAGCAGCACCACCCAGATCACCCGCCGTGCTGCAGCTTATCGGCCAATGATCTAGGTGCCAAACGATCCGATCTACTTGCCACCGCACTGTTAAAGAGGCGTTACAGCTTGCATGCTCTGATTGAAGCAGCACATCACGTCCAATGCCATGAGTGTGCAACTACGACACAGTAGCTAAGATGCTCAGCGAAGCACGCCGAAACAGAAATCATCGCCGGGCACAAGTTGTACAGTGTGCTGAACAGAGCTGGTCCTGAGTCGGCAAACGAGCTACAGCTACGTCATCAGCTTGTGCGGCAGCCCCAGAGCCTTGTCATTGCCACATATAGACATCAGCAGCATAATACTATGAATATCCACCCCTGAGAAAAGGACATGGGGTCAGGTGGCAACCGACCTCGTTTCCCCACTGCCGGACCGCACTGCCGGGCACAGGACTCACACTCCAGCTGCTTTTTGTCAAAGAGGGTAAGTCTGTTACATTTGAGCCAGTCGACACTTTGCTTATGATCAGCACAATACTGCAGTGCTCATTCTATCATCTAGCAGGAGGCTAGTGCAGCAGACATTCATTGATTTGTACAACACACTGAGCTGGCAGCTGGCAATAACTGACACATCCAACACACATACAGTCAGGACCTAAGCAAGAAATGAGTAAAATATCTTCTGATTAAGGAATAATGAAATGGCATGTTTGCGCTAGGCAGGAAGACAACTGCTGCACAAAACTTTTGTGTGAAAGCTCAGCTGAAAGGCTCTACAGAGGACGCCAGCAACAAGCTATAGCTATCATGTGTACAGCCATGCAGACCCCAGCAGCATCATATGAAACGTCATCAAAACTGTGCAACATCCATATCACTGCATATATACCAACCAAGCCAGGACCACACAGTCACAGAACTTTTCAGAGCATCACCCAGACTTGCACAGCTGCACTTGACACCAGAAGCTATAACTACAATGTTCTCTCAACCCCTGCTAAATATACGCTGTACTTGGCTATGCTTGTCCTGCGCTGTTCAAGCAACGGCGCACACTGGGCAGCGTCCTGAGCTGCAGCCGAAGTTCTGGGCATAGTACCAGGTGCCGCCGTTCTGTGCGGCAGCTGTGCCGACCTCGTTGTACTCGCAGCTCATGATTGCCTTGCGATGGCCTTCGGAGCACATCCACTCCATGGTCACCTGCATCATGCACACGTAGAATGCAAACATCAGAGCGGTCAAGAAACAGTAGCTGCTGCAGCCAAACATTGAAGAACCCCATTTGGTTAGCTGCGCTGCGTTCCTGCAAGCACAGCTAGCATCACTACTGAGAAAGGTTCTCAACAAGGGGTGCTTGAAGTACATTGGGACTGCGCAACACATTCGACATGTGGTGTCACCTCTTCTCCTTTCAGTTTCGCAACAACATCAACCCTTCACACTTTAAAACACATGCCGGCTCACCTGGTGTGCGGATGTCTGGCCCTTGGCAATGTTCTCTGCTTGTGGGAAGGTGGTGTAGCCAGCGTCCCTGATGCGGTCGCCCACAGTGGAGCCATCAGACCCAACATGGTTGACCCTGAAGTTCCTGCAAGCAGAAGCAGAAAACCAGCCACAGATGAGCATATCAACCACCATGCTTGATGACACCTGACAGTAAGCACGCACAGCAGCACCGCCAGAACATGCAGATGCCAGCACAAGCATTCAACAAACTGTATTGTACAACATCCCTTATGCCACCAGCATGTGCCACCTACCGTGCCATATCGTTGGCCTGGCGTTCTGCAGATGCGTCCAGCTTTGAATTGCCAATCAGAGGGGATAGTGCAGAGCGGGAGTGAGTGCTGAGCCACCAGGAGTCACAAGGGTACTGGAATGCTTGAGGGTTGGTGCGAACAGCGTTGACACAAAGCTCTACTGCATATGCGGATGTATCCGTCTTGCTGCAATCATCTTGAGGGTTACCTGCACCAGGCACAGAAAAAGCAGAAGGTTGCATCAAACAGACAGGTGCATGTGCTCAACAGGAAGGGCGCTGCGGCCTGCCAGGCCAGCATTGAATGCTTGCAGGACAACCTGCTGCCGGCATGTACACTACGCCTGGGCTCTGCACAGGACACACGCTGCACGTTTTCTAGCCAGGAAGCTCCAAAGCACAGCTGTAGGTGAAGCAACATATGCCGGTACAAGTAGCTGGGAAGGTCAACTCACGTGGCTGCTGTTGGTTCTGCTGTTGCTGCTCCTGCTTCTGCTCAGGCTGATTGGTCAGCGCTTGCTTTTTGCCGTTGTTTTCCTTGTCTGGCTGGGTGTTGGAGTTTTGGTTGTCAGTGGTACTGGAACTTGACCATTTTGAAGGTTTGCCCTGTCCGCCAAGCCGCTGAGCGCGGTTCCTTGCTTCCTCAAGTGCCTTGTCAGCCTGCGCCTTGATGTCGCCCCAGTTGGTGTCCTGAGAGGTGATGGTTGGCTCAGGTGCCTTGAACGTGCCTTCTGCGCGCAGTTTCTCTAGGTCACCAAAGTTGAACTCCTTCCCAAACTCGGGGATGTGGATGGCAGGCATGTCCATGGGCACCCATCCTTGTAGCTCTGTCAGTGACCGTGCTGCTGGTTTGGGTGTCAGACGGGCAGCTGCTGCTGCAGCAACCTGTAGCATACGATATCGGACAGACATGACATCGGCGCTCAATGATTGTGAGTCGAAGGAACAACCATTGATGCTGCAGGCAGTACAGCCCATGTGCTGTTGCTGTAGCTGCCAGCACAGCAGTAGCTGCGTAAGCTGTCAGGAGCTGGGTCTGCCAATACTGCCCTGGACAACAGCAATTACTCATAAGCCCTGACATGCTGCTCGCTGGCTGCGTGCCTCTATGCGTAGGATGCAAGTGCCTATAAGCTGCACAGATGTCCGACAAGAGTAGATTGACACTGCGGTCATTGCACAAATAAGCGCCGCTGCGATGCGCATGGTTTTTAAAAGCTCACCAACGTGGCCAGGAATACGGCTGTTAGCGCCTTCATGTTGTTGCCGGTCAAACAATGATATGGCAGTAGTGAGGGGACGAAGAGCGGTCTACGTGTTGTTGCAGCTGCAGTTGCTGCAATCGATCTACATCTAATACTGAGAATGAAGTGCGACGTCCTGTTTATATAGGACGACGGACTGGGGAATTGACCGAGTTGAAACCTGTCAGGCGAAAGATTGCGAATCTCATTGGCACAGCTTGAGAGATTTTTAGGCTGACATCACAATTTTGAATGCTTCAAATACTTATTGGAAGAGATCGGCACCCTTACGCGACGCATGACAGACAACTGCACACCCGGCACGTGGCAAGGCATACCAACAGTCAACCCCCCAAGCTGCTAGTCAATGACTACAGAGCGGAGTCCTAAGCGCTCGTACCAGGCCTATCCTAGTAGCAGGTGCGCGGGTGATAGCAAGCCACTGCTGACGGGCTGCTGCAGCAGCGGCAACAGCGCGACATACAGAGCAGCAACTGAAAACCCAACCCCTATCAGCAGGATCGCAACAGGCAACAGCACTTCATGCACCAGCGCCCAGGTTTGCTGCAGTTTGCTGCTTCCTGCACTGCAGTGGGAACTGGTGCAAGTATGGTGACTGCTCACGTGCCCGGGGAAGCCAGCTGCCCCCGCTGCTGTTGCTTCACAATCATCTGCTCCGTGAGGAGCTGCTGCGTGCTGCAGCAGTGAGGCTGACAGTGGGCAGTCCTCCTCTACCGCCTGTATGTAAACCATGGCGGCAGCAGCAAAGGCAAGCCAGGCAGGCATGTCATGCTATTTAGTTTGTGTTGCACAGGTGGTGTCTGGTTGCTGGTTTGCGATGCTTTCCAGGAGAGGACAGGCAGCATGCGGACCGCATGCTAGAGCAGCATCTGCTGGGCCAAAAGAGCTCAGCACATATTTGGGCGGGCTGCCTCTGCTGATCTGCTGGTCGTAATATTGCCAGGACAATCATCAGCAGCAGCAGCACCACACCAGCTGCTGTCCTGCAAGCGTCTCACCTGCAGTTTCTGCTGCTGCTTGCTCCTGCGGTACATCTGCAGCTGGATGTACACTGGTATGACGTAACATACTACGCACACTGCTGTTGCGCCAACTACTGCATATATCTTCTCTGCTTGGTCTGGTACCGCCAGCGCTACTATAAGGCTGCTGCCTACTGTGAGTGTTGTCCACACCACCTGCAGCAGTGGATGAAGAAGCAGCACCAGCATGAGCTGGATCATGCAGCAAGCTCTGATGACAGTTGCCTGCAGGCTGCTGTTTCGCTGTTCTTCATGCCACGTGTTGCATGCCAAACCACAACACTCAGTGTAACTGACACACTTATCGTGCAGCTCAATCTGCAGGACACTAGCGATTTTCCAGGCAGACAAGCAGCCACGTTTGTGCTTACCTGCCGTGTCCAGGTGAACGTGGCTTCGTCCCCAAACACCATCAAATCCAAGCTTGCTCGTAGTGCGTACTGGGTCGTGGTCATCCCTAGCGCCAGGTACAGCAGCATGATGCCATACAGCGCAGCAGTTGCTGCCCTGCCTGTTACCAGCTCGTTGACCATAATGTTGCCTTCCGTGTCTTGACCAAAAAGCGACGCGCCAAACAGGCCCATTGAAAAGTAGACGGTCAAAGCAACGCCTGAAGGAAGCAAAGGCAGCACCAGCAGCAGCACAAGCACGTGGGTGCTGCACAGAGCTGTACACGGCAAACTCCATTACACAGGACGTCGCTTACACAGGACTGGGTGGCTGTGTAAGCATGGCGCATGCAAGCATGCAGCCTTGCAAACACTGTGCCGTCAGCTGGGTATGCTGGGACTGCACCATTGTAGGAGCCTACTGGCTGTGCAAATTAAGCGCCACATGCTGCACAGCGCAAGTGCAGTCAAGAACCTGCAGAGAACATGCAAACCAACACTTTGCTCGCAGACGACCTTCAGCATGCTTGCTGCTGCGGCTCAGCGCACATGTGCCAAGCCGAAACTGCACACATCCCTGCACTCACCAAACAGCGTTGCATGCACGGCTCGCTGCATGATGCGTACTCCGTGCTGGCCCTCTGGCATCTCCCGCAGCAGCGGCATCATCATCGGCTGCAGGCACAGCAGCAGCAGCAGTTGCAGCGAACAGCAGTTGCGGCAAACAGCAGTTGCGGCAAACAGCAGTTGCGGCAAACACCAAGGAATACATCCAGCTGTATCGTTTTGTGAGCATGGAGCAGATTTATCTGCAACAGCTGCACTGCAGGATAGCTGCAAGCAGCAGGGCGTCAAACGCCGAGTTGACCAACAAGTGTCAGCATACAAAAACCATCTCAACTAGTACTGCAACACTCGCTGCTGCTTACCTGCATGTAGAAAGCGTAGCCAACTACTGCAAAGGCCTCTGGCAGGTGGCTATCCACCTGCAGCGACCACAGCGGCAGCTGCCCATCCTGCACTGCAGGAAAGCCCTCCTGAAACGCATCTGCTGCCAGCAGCGCAATCAGCCCAACCACAACCACCACGCCAGCGGCTGCCGCCTTCTCTAGCTGCGGCAGGACAGCAGAGCAGCACACATTTGCGGTAAGGCTGTGGGGTACAGTTCAATTGTTCGATTGAACAAAAACGAGCAACAGCCACATGTGTAGACGCTGCCACACCAGGCAGTGGCTGCCACTGGGTGCTTGCAACGCTGCATAACGTTTGCGCCCACCTCAGCTAGCCCCCACAACGTACCTCGCGCATGTGCCGCTGCAGGCACAGTGGGAACAGCACCAGCAGCGCAACAGCAGCCATGCAGCTCCTGCCATTCACCCAGCCAGGCAAGTCGCCCTCTCCTAAGCGCTGCAGCAGCATATGCCCCACATCGCTGATGAGGCATAGGCCGCCACACATGGTGCCCCATAGCAGCAGCACAAGGCTGACTTGTGTGAACACCTGCGCGCGCAAGGACGGCACATGCAGGCAGACAGCGTGTGGTGCACGAGTAATGAGGCTTGAGCGGTGATACATGGTGCCAAGTAGCAGCAGCATCAGGCTGCTTGCGTGAACACCCCGGGCAAATAAAGCACATCACGTATGAGGGTCATGGCATTGCAGCCAAACCACTCCAAAGCATCGTATCTGGCTGTATGCAGCTGCTGATTATGACAAACAACGCATGCCATGCTGCTCTGCGTCTTGCGATAACCAGCCAGAAGGTACTGCAGAACCAGCAAGACACCGTGAGCTGCCTCTTGCAATGTAGGCTGGCAAGCCTGTATTGCTGCATCGATCCATCAATTACACGTGTTTCAAGCAAGAGGGAACGACCATACTAAAAATGTATTGCTGCATGGTTTGGTCAATTGGCGCTTTGCGCTCATCTCCTGCGCAGCAGCAACTGCATACCTTCCAAGGCCGTCCACCTGCCCACTCTGCCAATGCCTCATACGTGGGCTTGCCTGTCGCTGCTGCTGCTCGGATGAGCATGCAGCTGGTGGCATCGTTGGCCCATGCTACCAGCAGCATTGTGAGCACGCCTACAAGCACGCCTGTCTTGGAGATGGCGAAAGGGATAGGCAGTATGGAACTGCAGCAAACGAAAGATGCAGGGAAACAGGGAGAGGTGTGAAAGCAGGTGGCCCTGTCTGTTGCGGCTTCCGCTTGCTTGGGCTGGAGTGGTATGTGTTTGCAGATAACAAAAGTGCCTGCAAATGTTTCTTGAGCGGCTGTGCTGCACCCACTTTGGCTCTGCGTATCTAGCAAACCCTAGTTGCAATGCAAGCAGCCGCGCAGCCCGACACACAGCATGTGCTCTGCCAGCATACAAACTGCTTCAGAGGTTATGGAGCTACGCAGCACGATTGTACCGTGCTGAATTTTGATGAAAAATGCCTGCATCGCTGCTGCTGAGCACGATTGAAACATGACCGCTGCAGTTGACAGAGCATGTTCGCCAGCGCTTCAAGCGTGGGGCCTAGTGTTGCTCTCAAACTCACCTGCCCAGCACTCCAAGCGTGAGGGTGATGCATGCACTGAAAAATGCCCTGCGCTCCGTGTCTCCCGTTCCCCATGTGTTTTCTGCATCTTCTTCTACCACAAAGGACACCTGAAGAAAGCCAGAAGCAGGATAGCACCGACATGTTGCTGTACGGCTGGCACACCAACAACAGCCTCGAACCTGTATATAGCTTGTCTCCTGTTAGTTGACTGCATCATAGTTGTCACATGATACTGCTGCAGATGTGGAGGTTGACACTGTGCACAATGAGGCAGCAGCTGAAATTAGCAGCAGCAGCAGTGGCAGTGGCAGCAATAGCACAGCACAGCTTACTTGCGTGTCACTCCGCTGCATGTTTTCTGAGCCTACAGATGCATAGGTGGCATCCTCAGCTGCTCCTTTTTGTCCAGAGGCCGGCCAGCAAGGCTTGAAACTGCTGCTTCCGCCTTGCTGTCGCTGAAAGTCAACACAAATGCTGAAGGTTCTTTGTAGAGACCACAAAATATAATGGCTGGCAGAATGGGGTTTCACAGCGGCAGAGGTGTAAAGCACACAGTCGAGACACGAGTGTTCCAGGTCAGCATGCAATTCTGCCGCACCGAGTGGCCCTTATACATCAAACATACATGTCATGGCTTGTTGCAGGCTCATGATCCCGAAGATAACACGTGCTACCTTGGCAGTCACATTTCGCACGTGACCGCCGGCCTCCTGTGCGTATCGCCATACCCAGCCTTCTTCAAGACAGAATGGTTCTTGTTATCATGTGAGGTTAGCTTGAAATCTCAAGCTCACAGAACACTGTAGCTGGTGGTTCCGGCCCGGCACACCGGTCATTCTGATGTTGTGCTCAGCTACAGGAAGATGCACACCACAGCAGCCCCGAGACGCGCAGTGCGATATTGTTACGTCTCACTTAGAAACAAGGCAGCTTGAGCAAGCGGCTTACCACAACATGCTGGTGTACACAAGGCAGCCTATTTGCATCCATCTCTCCTGCAAGCACTCCTGCAAACCTCATCCTCACACCCACAACCCACCAAAGGGTTAGTAGTGGCGGGGCCCCGCCAACAAGGTTCCGTTGCTGCTGTGCCCAAAATTCCGCTGCTGCTGTACTCACTGGCACCTTGGCCGCTTCAAGCGGCATGATGCCCACCTGGCTGGTGACAGCAGCAAAAAAGCAGACGGTGCTGGGAGTACTCACTAGTGAAGGTGCCTGCGGCAATGAGTGTAGTGAATGCGTTGCGATTGCAGCTTGAATGCCAGGTGCTGTCATGCCGCGGGCTACCAGCCGGACCGGCATCTAGCAACCGGTATAGTGGCACTGCCAGGTGACCTTCGGCACCGCAGCAGCAGTTCAACTGCGGTTGGTGGTGGCAATGTCAGCGGTGGAGGTGGCGGGGTATGCAGGGGTGCTTGCAGGAGAGATGGATGCGAATAGGCTGCTTGGTCTCTACAGCTGAGCTTGTGCACAAGTGCTGGTGTAAGGACTAGTAAAGCTACAGCCCACACCGTGCGGCGGCTGATGCGGAGCAATGCAATTTTTTTGAAGTTCAAACAAGCCTTGTTGTTGGTTGTCGAACAGCCTTTACTATGGGCTAGCCTATCGGCTGCCGTTGAGAGGCTTCTGGTAACAGTTACAGCTCCAATTCTGCGGACGGTCGGATCTGTTGGCCCAACAATGAACGCGACTGGCCTTGGATGTAATTACCTTGAGCCCAAACCCCAACTAGATCATGATCATGCTGTATGATTTACCCCTCTCCTCACCCCCACACAACATCAAACCCGCAGTGCAGGCCCTGCAAGGCCTGCAAACCATTGCCAACAGTAGGCTGCACTGGCCCAGAGTTATCCAGATCAATGGCAAACACCGTGCAGTGCATTGAGACGACAACTGCAGCAAGGCCCATTGTCATATGCCTCCTGGCATCCAGGATGCAATGCACGATGAGTACTATACCCCATCATCCCATCACCTCAAGTACCAGTCATCACCGTCTGCCCCCCCCCCTGGTGACAAGCACCGTACGTGGCACCCACTGTGGTGACCTGC
The DNA here is from genome assembly GCA_902809745.2 of Tetradesmus lagerheimii. Taxonomy (NCBI): domain Eukaryota; kingdom Viridiplantae; phylum Chlorophyta; class Chlorophyceae; order Sphaeropleales; family Scenedesmaceae; genus Tetradesmus; species Tetradesmus lagerheimii. The sequence continues at coordinate 46,957 of CADDIJ020003003.1, forward strand.
TGCTGATCTGATGTCACCCTTTCATGCCAGTCAAGCCAACATGTAATTCAAACTTACAGCCAATTGTACTACCGTGATCAACAGCTGACCCCAATCACACATCATCTTTGGTTCTCCATCATGATGCGCCTTGAATTGTATATCAGCAGGGAGCCGTGCCAAGGGGTTTATGCAACACAAGCACTTGAAGGCTCTACCCAAGCACTGCTGTTGGACAGTACAAATCTGTTCTGTCTGCAGGCATAGCTGCACTGCGCTCAGCATCTGCTGCCGAGTGTTGTGCGCTACAAAAATGCTGCCACATAGCCCTGGATGCCACATACATATGCCTACAGGAGTACTGCATCACGCTGCAAAGCTGGATTGCAAACAAGCGCATCCCGTGCTGCAAGCTTATGATGCAGCAGGTGCAGGTAACAATATGCTTGGTGTACAATCACCATGTCAAACATCCCTGTAAAAGCAGAAAGCAACATCTTTGTCGCTAGCAGGGAGCCGTTGCGCAGGCTCTACCCGTACGACAATGCTCCAAGTGATGGGTCAGGCACGAGTCATCATGCTGTGCAAATCCACCCAGTGGACGGTTTGAAACCGCAACTAATGCGCAGCTGCATACATTTTGCGACATTGGTAGCAAAGTAGCGCTGCACAGTGTTTGTTGATCACTCACAGGTGCGAATTGAAAGAGCTGTACTTACTACGACAGCAGGCGCTCCCCCATAGCAAAGAAGCGAGCTACAAACATCAACGCAGCTCAAACCCCGTCACCTGAGTACAACTGCTGATCACCACAACAGTCGTTGGACGGGTGACTGCAGACTGGCTTGTCACCAGTGTCACTAGTGACTCTAGTGACACTGTTGATTATCAGCATTCACCAAGCAGCATGCAACCACTGCCCATTTGCCGCTCGTCACGGTGCCTACATCTACTACACAGGTACCAAATGTTCTGTTCTGTAGCATGAACTGTGCTGAAGCTGAAGACCCTAACATAATCACTGTAGTAACCAATATAATAACCAATATAATCACTGTAGTAACCAATATAATAAGCTGAAGACCCTAACATAATCACTGTAGTAACCAATATAGTAACCCTAAACCCTGCAGTTTCATGGTGATATGGGCACACTGCAGTGCCGTAACAATACATGGTGCCGGGATCAGAAGCAAACTCTGTAGTACAGTGTACTAGTGTCTGCGCTGCTCAACCAACAACAAAAGACTTCATATGGCAGGCAGCAGCAAATGCGCTGCCACAGCATGGTACACGCCTCTTGCACAATCGATTGATGCTGTTGGCCGGCTGCAAAGCGACGCCTGCACACTTCAGCAGCAAAAGGAATGCGCACCAAATCTGCATACCATGCAGTCGTTCAAATAACGACAATGTTGATAACAAAGTAACAGCATGCCAGTAACACATTTCAAACGCTACACTTAGCTGGATGTTCCTCCCTACGTGTGGGGCCTCATTGGGGTGTAGATTGCAGGCGCTGCTTTCACACTGGCATCTTTGATACTTGTGACAGCTGTTAGAGCTGCCTTTGTTGTGTCAACAGCAGCAGGTGATTCTCCACTGATGGTCTTCTTAGCAGCACCTGGTGTGCTAATAGGCGCTGGAGTGGCGTATTGGCCATCAGGTGACAAACGCTTGTGCTGCTGCTGCTGATGCTGCTGCTGCACTGTAGGCGGCAGCTGTTTGGGCTCCTGCTGCTGCTGCTGTGGCTGCTTGCTGCTTGGCTGAGGTGACGGCAAATATGCCGCAGTGCCTACAGGCATGCTCTTGTTCTGCTGCTGGTCATGACTTGTTGCTGCAATCCACATATTGGCATAGCTGGCGCCATGTCCGTTGCTCAGACCCGCTGCTGTTGCAGCAGCAGCAGCAGCACTGCTGGGTATCGCTGGTATGCTAAATGGCAGTTCCATCCCTGCTGTCACTGCTGTGACATTGCCATCGCCCGCTGTCTGCGCTTCTGCTGTTGCAACATACACTGCTCGAAGTGGCAGTGCAAAGAACTTACTCAAGGGGCTCGCAAGGAGGTTTGAGGACTGCAGGAGAATGGTAGTTGCAATCTGGCTATGCTGCTGGACGTCTGCTGGCATTGTTACTGTGAATATGGTTGACACGTCAGCGTATGCCTGTATCTCTGTCGCTGCTGCTGCTGCTGCTGCTGCTGTGTCATCCCATGTTACTCTATTACTTTGACCAGCCCCAACATCGGCCTCCAAGACGTCGGTCAAACTTTGTTCAAACTTGTCAGCAGTGCCGCCGCTGCTGCTGCTGCTGTTGATGAGAGTGTACTCTGCACAGGAGAAGCTGGTGATATGGATGTCTGTGGGCTGCAGGGCCAGCGCTGCTGCCATTGCTGCTGCAAACAGCCGCCGGTAGCTCTGAACCCGCTGCGTTGACAACAAACAACAGGCAGCAGGAGTATGTTACATCAACAGGATCCGCAGCATTGGCAGGATCACAGCAAGTCACTTGGTCCAGAGCAGCATGCCTGAAGTTTGGTATGGTGGGAATGCAGGAACAGCTGCGCAACTTGCCGTGTGCGACATGCAAGGCTGATTCAAGTTAGCTTAGCTGCTGTTGAGTCTGCGCTAGCTAAGCAGCTGTGGCTTTTTCCTCTTACCTTGGCACCAGGAAACCAAGTTTCACACCCAACACCTTCCCTAGCTGGCAGCACCGTCGACACCTGATAGCCAAAACTTGGCGGTTGCGCTGGCAGCACATTTGGCACGTGTGGCGCCAGCAGCACTGCTGCCGGTTGAGGCATGAGAGCTTGACGGCCCCCTAGCCATGCTGCAACTGCAATGCCTCCAATCGTTGCAAGCATAAGCATCACCAGCAAGCCCCATGTTAGCAGCTGCCGGCGCCTGCCAGCTAAGCGCTGAGAAGCAGTTGAGCTGCCTCCGCTTGACGTCGCGCGTGAATCTGTTATAACACTGTCACTGTTGAGGCTGCTCATGCGGTTGCTGCTCTTGCCGGCTGCGTTTGCGCCACCGCCGCTGCTGCTGCGGAAGCTGAGTGACTTGTGAAGCGCTGTCAAGCTAGTGCCGGAAGTCGGACCGAACCCTTCGATGCTGTTGTTGCTGCTGCGCTGCAGCGTTGCATTTGCAAAGGCCCAAGTGCTGTTTGTAGCTGCTGTTGCTGCTGAAGCAGAAGAGTGTCCAGATGTGTTGCTCAACGTGCGCTCCTGAACGCGACTGCTGCTGCTGTTACGTGCATTGGAGGAGTGGTGGTGGTGGAATGTAACTCCCTCGTCCTCAACGTCACCTGCATAAGATCCCGCAACAATCACCATGGTGGTTGTGGTCATGCACACATGGGATATCAATGCCTAGCAGTGGAACGCTTTACGTAACAGCACATAAAGCTGGTGTCACACTGGTCGTGGCAAGTTTGCATTGCTGAAATTGAGCTCACAACATTTACGTGAGTTGGAAACATGTTGCGTCAATTGACATCACAGCCGCATTCAATGGATCTGCCTACCTTCAGTGTGCATCCCCAGTGCATCCTGCACTGCAGCTGCTGCAGCCAGAGCAGCAGCAGTAGCAGCAGCAGCGCTGCTGTCATCTTCCTCCCCTGCATGCGGCATCTGGCCGCTTGACAGCCGCTGCTGCCCCCCTGGCGGCTCCTGCTGCTCCCCCAGAGGCACTGCTGTGAACGCTTCAAACAGCAAGTTGCCGCACAGCAGCTGCGCCCTGCAGGACTTTCCTGCAAGATCCTGCAAGCTGTGCTCGGCTGACAGGTCAGCGCCAGCATATGACGCTGCGTCTTCTGCTGACAGGGCATGGTTCACAGCTAGTGGGTTGTAGTGCCTAGTGCTGCAGGAGCTTACAGGAAAGGTGCCTCCACGTCCTGCAGAAGCACTGCCTTGTGACAGCACTGCAAAAGCGTCTGCCGCTGCTGCTGCTATACCTGCTGTACCTGCTGTTGCGGATGGCTTGTTGCCGCTGCTGCTGCTCATGCCGAACCTAAATGGCATGTGGTTGACATGTGCTAGCGGCACAGGTCTGCTGCTGCTGCTGTCACCTCCTACACGTGTGATTATAGGACGGAGGCCTGCTGCTACTTTGCTGCAGTACTGCTCTGCAACCCAGGTGCTGCTGCTGCTGCTACTGTTGCTGTCAGCACTGTTGGTTTTATCGCTGTTTGCAGCACGGGCACTGGAGCCGGTGCTGCTGTATCTGCCTACGCTGCTGTTGGCAGCTGCCTGTTTCACTGCACCCTGCAGGCGAGCCTGCTGCAGAACAGAACTTGAAGTTGCTCTGCTTGGTGCAGGGGTGCCGGCTGCTGCACTTGCACTGTAGCTGCTGCTGTGCTGCTCATTCTGCATTGCTGCAGGGGCACGTGTAGCACCACCTGCTGCTGCTGATATCGGCCTGCCATCAATGCTGCATGCTGCTGACCCGCCCCCACTACCTGCCTCTGAAATGTGCGACGCAACCGTCACACAAGTGTCTGTAAAGCAGTTGCCGGCATCAGCACTGCCGATGGATGATGAGTAGTCACTTGTGTAGCTGCTGCCTGTGTTGACTGCTGTTGGTAGTGACGCTGGGGCTGCTGTGTCCACACTTGCTGCTGCTGCTGCTGCTGCTGCTGCTGCTGCTGCTTCTCCCCTTGCATGCTCATGGTGGGCCAGCAGGTGGGCCCATGGGCCCTGAATGCTGACAGCACCTGTTGGACTGATCAGCAGAGACCTGCTAGCCTGCTGCTGCTGCTGCTGGTGGTGGTGGTGCTGCTGCTGGCACTGCTGCATGTGCTGTGGAGGTGGCGATTTCGCTCCCCTCCTGGGAGAGCCTGCTTGTTGGTTGCGAGAGTGCATATTGTGCTGTGGCTTCTGAGACTGCTGGCCCGCCTTCTGCTGTGGTTGGTGTGCATGCTGTGGGTCCTGTGTGAGTTCAGCTGTGTCAAGAATGCTGCTGCATCTTGAAGTAGCATAGCTGAGGCCTGTCTCGCCTGCCCCTGCACCACTGCTGGCGTTGCTGGATGCACTGCTAGTGCTGGTAAGACATCTAGTTCTAGCTCCCTTGCTTATGTACGGCCTAGGTTGAACCATATTGCTCGGCCCCTACTCTGCAGTGGCAGCGGCAATCAGTGAATGTTCGATGGCCTCATCGCTGTCCAAAAGCGCAGAAGCCTTATGAGTGTCGAAAATCATTGCGTTTTATAATCATTGCGTTGTATAAAGTCGAGAATGCAGATTGCACACACGCGACGCACTGCTTTGTTGAACACACGGCGCGCGCAACCCCGCCTCACCTGATTCCCTACTTATTTAGGTTGTCATCTATCGTTCATATAAAAACTACTGCGTACGTAAAACAATTTCCGTTGAGTTTTGCAAAGCACAACCTGGCTAGCCTAGCCAGTGCAAGCTCACACGTAACGTAACTGACGGTGACGTACCGCCCGTGACGCACTAGCAACAAGACACAACACCCCAAGGCACATGGAGCATGCTCAAGCGTTTCTGAAAGCGTTAAATATATATATTTATGCTGATTGGTGGGTGCATGGCACGTGTACGTGCAGCAACGCTCGCAAGCAAAAGATCGCTCGCTGTATGGCATACAGGGCCAGGCCTCAGCAGAAGATCAAGAGTTGCATCACCAAGTGAGCAAGCCGTCATCGGTAGTTCAGTAAGGTTATCGGTTTAGAGATCCACATCTGCTCCACCTAGGCATAGATGGACGGCAGCAAACCCTTCAGAGGTTCTGCTCAATTAAACCCACAGCCACATGTGTGGTGGTGTGCACCCCCAGCAGCCCCACAAGTGCCTGCACATATCTCAGTGCACAGCACTACGACTCCAAAATCCGTCACTGCCACACCTTTAGCAGCACGTGCCTGCCCATGTTTTGAAGTACAGCAGCTGCGTCGAACCGCAGTACCTACAGGGTACTAAAGAAACATGTCATTCCACCAATATCAAACCACCCGATCCACGGTTAGACGGTCGGCTAGGTGCAGCTCCATTCCCTGCTGCTGCTGCCACTGCTGCACCTCCGCTGTCACTCGACGCGCGCGGCTTCCCAGCAACTGCTGCACTGGGGCCGACTGCTGCCGCTGCTGCTGCTGCCGCCGCTGCTGCCTGTGCTGCTTCTACTCTGCGTTTGTTCTCTTCTAGGATCTTTTCCAGCTCCTCTTGCTGCCGCCTGGCCTCTTCACGGATCTGCACAACAGCAGATATAAGAAACTCTTCAGCATGACTCATATCGGATATGACATGCGGTGTATGCCGGGCATTGCAGAGGTCAGAGTTCCTGCAATGGCTGTCGCTTCTCCTGTAGTAGGTAGACAACTGACAGAAGCCCCTATGTGCCCCCACACGCCAGGCAGAACTTGACATCTGGTGTCTCTGCTTGCTTGCTTGCGTACTTTCCTGCCCAGGTTTGGTGCTGGTGTCACATGATGTCACAGTCAACCCACGCACATGTGCTACAAGAACACTCAGTCGCTTCTCGCTTCTGAGCAGTGGCTTACGTACCCAACACCAAGCAACATCAGGATTCAAATACATCGAGCAACATCTCTTCTTGTCCAGCAGGGCCTGCCGCTCCTCCTCCAGCTGCGCGTTGGCAGCCTAGCACAATATGCTGTGAGAGTAATCATGCGAGCATGCGGCAGCAAGATACAAGCATAACAGTAGCGCTAACAGCCCACCAAGCAACAGCAGTCCCGTCAGCGCACCTTCCTCTTGTCTAGCAGGGCCTGCCGCTCCTCCTCCAGCTGCGCTTTGGCACAGCCCAGCTGTAACAGTCATCAAACCAGCATGCACAGCCGCAACGCCACATACAAGTAGCAAATGACGCAGCCACATTTAGCGCACCCTCTTCGTCTTGTCCAGCAGGGCCCTGCTGGCCTGCCGCTCCTCCTCCAGCTGTGTTTTGCAGCTGCAGACCAGCACAACTTGCCGTGGCAGTGATCACACCAGCCAGCATGCCACAGCCGCAACGCCACATCCAAACAGCGCTGCAAACCAAGCAAACACAATTAGTCACTAGGCTAGTCGTATCAGCGCACCTTCCTCTTCTTGTCCAGCAGGGCTTGCCGCTCCTCCTCCAGCTTCGCTTCTAGCCACATACAAGTAGCGCTTTGAGCCAAGCAAACAACAACAGCACTAGTCGCATCAGCGCACCTTGCGCTTTTTGTCCAGCAGCGCCTGCCGCTCCTCCTCCAGCTGGGCTTCAAGCCGCGCCTCAAGACGAGCACGCTCCTCCTTCAACCGCGAAGCAATGCGAGCCTGCAAATGAATATCACAGCAGAATACAAGGTACAGTTTGAATGAGCAGTCATGTGCGCTGATCAGCGCCCTCTAACCTTGCAAGCTCGTCCTTCAGCCGCGAAGCGATGCGCGCCTGCAGGCATGCGACACAACGGAGACAGCAATGAGCACACATGCAATAAGTGTGAAGGGCGCAGAGGGGGTTCGCCGCCCCACCTCCAACATGCGACACAACGGAGACAGCAATGAGCACACATGCAATAAGTGTGAAGGGTGCAGAGGGGTTCGCCGCCCCACCTCCAACCGCGCATGCTCCTCCTTCAAGCGCGAAGCGATGCGCGCCTGCAAGTGCAGCGGAGCACAAGGTACGGTTGATATGTTAGATACAAGCGCTTCTGGCCGTGCCTCAAGACGAGCACGCTCCTCCTTCAGGCGCGCATTGCTGCGCGCCTGAAGGTACAAGGCATACAGAGCATACAAGCAGCAAGGGTTGCGTGATTGCACTGTGTTACAAGTGCTATAGTCGGGCGGCGGGAGCGTGACCTGCCAGGCCCGCCAGCCACGCACGCTCTTCCTTCAGCCACGAAGCGAAGCGCGCCTGCAAGGGCAGCGGAACACAAGGTACGGTTGATGTGTTGGATACAAGCTCTTCTAACCGCGCCTCAAGACGAGCACGATCCTCCTTCAGGCGCGAAGCAATGCGCGCCTGCGGGCGCAAGGCATACAGAGCACACAGATAGCAAGAGTTGCGTAAGTGCACTGTGTTGCAAGAGCTATAGTCAGGCGGTGGGAGGGTAGCCTGCCGGGGCCGCCAGACGTGCACCATCCTCCTTCAGGCACGAAGCGTTGCGTGCCTGCAAGGGCAGCGGAACACAAGGTACGGTTGATACAAGTGCATCAAGCGCTTCAAGCCGCTCCTCAAGCTGAGCACGCTCCTCCTTCGGGCGCAAAGCAATGCGCGCCTGTAGGCACAAGGCATGTTAGCACAAAAGTGGGGGAATGGGGCGTGACGGGGCAGTGTCACGTGAGCCACGCGCGCGTGGCGCTGCAGCACAACTGAGCATACAGCGCACAGGCGTCACATGCAGTCAGTGCGAGGGGATGGCTGAGGTTGGGGGAGTCGGTTTTCAACATGCGGCAGTCACAATGATAGAAGGTGATTCGCTTGAGAGCCGTACACCGTAATGTAGATGCCTGCCTACCCAGGGCAGTAGCTGAAGAGGCACTGTGACAGTCACATCCTGTGCCTGGACATACAGGCTGTCCTTCGCACGCTACTTCAAGCGCGGAGCTGTGCGCACCTGCAGCACCTCTTGCGGCAGCACACCACGAACAACTCAACACCAAGAAGCGTTGCCGCTGCATGACAGGAGCACCCCTACTAGGGGTAGTGTGTGATGATGAGGTACCAAGGCCCACTCTACTGCTAGAACACACCTGCATTTCCCTGCACACCACTGCACACAAAATGACCTCATGCATCTCACCTGCACGTCAGGCCCTGCTATTGCTGCCGTGTAGCGCTCTGCGACTGCTGCCTGGATGCGTGCCAGTGCCTCCTCCTCCAGCTGCACTGCAGACGGCTGAGGCTTGGCAGGAGCACTGCAGCAGCAGCAGCAGCAGTGACAACCAGCAGCCGCAGCGATGTTGAGTTGCAGCAGCAGCAGCAGCAGTAGCGCTGCGAGGAGGGCAGGTCCCCAGCAGCAGCAGTATAGGCGGGATATGCACACAGCAGCACGGCAGCAGTGTGCGCAGGACAGCACAGGAGCGACTACCTTCTAGACTGCTGGCAAGCGAAGTGAAAACGCCGGCCCAACATGCACAGCCCAGCCCAGATGCATGCGACAGGCAGCCTCACTATGGTGCGCCATGCACCAGGCACTCTTATCAGCGATGCTATGCGCGGAGGTGTTGTGATGTGTCCTGCAAGCATACACGCACTGGCGTACCTTTCTTCCTTGTTTGTTCGCCTGTAGTTGCGCTGCCTGTGTGACAAGCAAGTGAGGCGGCAACATCACATCAGTGGTCGAGTGATACGTGGGTATAGGCATGCTCGCATAGTGCATGTACTGCATTGGTTGCCCGGGCATCTTGTGCCATCTTGTCTTATGATCAAGTATGCTGCTGCCAGTACTGGCACTAGTGCAGCATTGTTGTTGCTGCTGCTGCTGCTGCTGTATGTCCCCAGTCGCTCTGAGCACACATAGAGAACACCAGGTGCAGTTGCTCCGGAGCATCACAGAATCAGTCAAGCTGCTGACAAGCAGCACAGACACTGTTGCTGTTGCTGCTGCTGCTGCTGCTGCTATGCTGCTGATGTGTCACCTCTTGCCGGTGCGTTTGTATGCCTCTTGTGACTTTTGAGGCCTGCCATGGGAGGAGCTGCGAGATCTGTTTAGAGTTTGGGCAGCAATGAAGCCAGAGTAATCAAAAGAAAGCATACAGGACTTCAAACCAAGAGCAGGCAAACTTGCTGACTGCAGAAAGGCGCAGCAATGTCACCGCTGTGCTGATGCATGCCAGCTCACCAAAGCTATGCTTGCTGGCCGCATGGCATTCAAAAGATGTAAGTACGTTCAGCTGTGCCAGCCGCAGTTGGCAGACATTACAACAAGGCAGGCAGGCAGCAGCAGGCTGACCTGGAGCGGCTTCGCTTGCTGGCCCTCTTCTTGTCCCTTCTACTGCTGCGGTCTCTGCTGCCGGAACGGCTTCTATACCGAGCCATATTGATTGCACTGTCAGGTGTAGCACGTTAGCTTGTGGCGAGGTGAGTGTATTGATGCTGCTGCTGCTGCTTGTGCTGCTGCTGCTGCTGCTACGTGGAGCTTGAGTTGACCGTGCCAGTCACGCTTCAGACACATCAGCTTTCCATATTTGATGTGATTGGTGGTATCATTGATGTTGCAGTCGTGTAGGAGCGAATCTGCAAGCCTGTCAAACCCGAATAGAACACGCAACACAAAAGGTCTGTCGCGCTCTGAGGAGCAGGACACAATTCGACGAACACACAAGCGATATACTACACAAAAATTCAGCACAAACACGTTTTCCGTCTTCTCGAGGCCTGTCCAAGAGGTGAGCAAAAGTCAAGAGTGCTGCTGCTGCCAGAGCTGGCTAGTGCTGTTGCCATGTGTGATCGTCACTATGTATTGCAATTATGGCTTTGCGTAGTCATTTAGGGGTACAAGGCCCCCACAGCAGGTGCTGCACTACAAACTGGTTGACTCAGGAGCACGCTGCATCAAGTTGCATCTTCAATTCAAACTCAATGCATACTAGGTGCATAATCACTAGGCGCACAGCATCCACGTAGGTCCTAGGCAGCGCGTCGCGCTCTCTCATTATCGGCAAGTGAGATTGGCCTTCCTGCGTCTCACCCAGCGCTTGCAGACGTCACAATGGACTAATATGCCCATATCATTAACTCTTCTGTGCGCTGCAGGTCGTAATATTTGAGGTCCGGTCAACACAAGTCCAATATCTTTTACGCGCCAAGCTTTGCTCTGGCCATCAAGGCCCTCGTCACCAGCGCCCATCAAGCAGAGATTGTTTCATGGTATAGCTTCAAGCTGTGGCACGGCCCCAGCGCCCAGACGGCAGCGCAACAACAGTGGCAGCAGCAGCAGCAGCAGCAGCAGTGACAGCAGCAGCAGCAGCAGTGTTAGCATAGTAGCAGCAACACCTGGCTGTGGCCCCCTGGATCAGCCGGTAGCAGCACACGTCGTCAGCTGACCAATCACAAACCTGATCACTGCAGCAACAGCGGTCATAGCATCAGTATGGAGGGCATCATTAGCCACCCAGCAGCAAGTGGCCTACCTGTCCTGCAGTTCCCCCAGCAGGTGCCAGGCCTGCCAATCATGGGCTTTCCAACCAGCATGCAGCTGTGCGGTCCCATCGCTCTCAACACCTACTCCACAGCAGCAGGTGCAGTCAGCCTCATGCACCCCTTGGGCAGCTTTCCTGCAAGCCTGCAGGCCCAGCAGCAGCAGCAGCAGCAGCAGGTCATGCAGCAGCAGCCAGCAGTGCTATGCGAGCCCACTCAATTCATGAAGCTCCTGAGTGAAGACAGCCCCAAGCAGCAGGAGCATCATGCCCACAGTGATGATCCCAGTGATGACATCGCTGCTGCTCCAGCAGCAGCAGCACCACTGCCGCTTCCTGCAAGGCTATTCCGCACCAACACAGGCAACGCCAGCCACACCAGCAGCAGCACTGGTGTCAACGGGCACGATCGCATGCCCAGGGAGAGTGACGGCCACCAGAGCGCCCCCCCTCCTGCAGACCAGACTGCAGCAGCAGCAGCAGCGCCAGCCGCTGCCCCTGCCTCCAGTGGGAACAAGGACAGCGGCAGTCCTGCTGATGATGACACAGCAGCAGCAGCAGTGCCTGAGCCTACAGCAGCAGCACTCAAGGGCCTGCAAGTTGACCTAGCATCCCTGGCTCCTAGGGTTCTGCAGGGCGCTCTGCTAAGCCCTGGCGCCAACATTGAGGAGTTAGAGGGCTGCTGCCAAGCCCTCATGATGCTGGGCGCCATGCAACAGCAGCAGCAAGAGCAAAACGACAAAAAGTCAAACAAGGCAGCAGCAGCATCGCACGCCAAGCCCCACAGCAAGAGCCAGCAGCACCCGCAGCACCAGCAGCTGCAGCGCGTTGCCGGCAGGGCAGCACGCAGCAGCAGCGGCGGCAGGGGCGCTGCGGCTGCAGCAGCAGGGGACAGGGACTCTGCGGGCTCTGTGCACACTGCTGCAGCTGGAGAGGGCCGCCAGAGGAGGCGCTGTGAGCAGGGCCAGACCCTACCCCAAGCACCAACAGCTGTTGGGCCAGCTGGTGCAGATAGTGAGGCAGTCAGCGGTGGTGGTGGGGTGAGCCAGCAGGGCTTGGGGCGTGGCAAGAGGCAGCGCAGGCCTCAGCGCTGGAACGAGCAGATGCTGATGCTTGACCAGATCGTGGCCCGGGAGCTGGGCAGCAGTGCTGCTGAGGGTGCAGAGGGAGTGGAGTATGCGGTGGCAACAGCAGCAGTGGCTGCTGCGCATAGTGGGGAGGGCTGCGGCAGTGGGGCTGCCAGCGATGGTGAGCAGCAGCATGGTCATCGCCGCAAGAGGCGCCAGCAGAGCAACCTGGGCGTAGCAGCAGCACCAGCAGCAGCAGAAGAGGGTGATGACACAGCAGCAGCTGTGGCTACTGCTGCTGAGCAGCAGCAGCAGCAGTTCTACGCTGGTGGCAGCAGCAGGCGCAGGCGGGGTGAATCATTTGAGGGTGAGGATTGGGCAGCAGAGGATGACGTCAGTTATGACACAGCTGCTGATGCAGCAGGCGTTGAGTCAGCAGATTACGAATTAGAAGAAGAGATGGACATGGATGATGAGGAATACGACGTTACAACAGGCAAGCGCAGCAGCAGCAGGGGCAACGGCGGCAGCGGTGGCAACAGCCGCGTGCGGCGCGCTGCTGCACTGCAGCGCGCACATGGCAGCAGCCGCAAGTCGCGCCGCGCCAACGCGCCAATGTACGAGAGCGAAGCAGCCGTGCCGGCAAACGCAGGCTCGGCGTCGTTCCTGGGAGTCAGCAAGAAGCGCAGCGGCAAGTGGCAGGCAGCAGTGAGGTTTGGGCATGACGGAGCGTATGCCTTCTGGTGCTGCTTTGGCTGCCCGCGTGTTGCAGCGCGTGCACGTGATGCTGCAGCGCTGGCACTTCGCGGGCCGGGCTCTGCACGGCTTAATTTCCCAGAGGAGAGCTACACGGGAGATGAGATTATGTCAGCTGCTCAGCAGATCCTCGCGAAGCACCCTCAGCTGGCGTTAGATCACCCGCTGGTGATGGCGATGAGTGCTGCTGAGGTGGCTGCAGCAGCAGCAGCGGGCGGCAATGAGCTCGCTGCTGTGATGGGTGACGCAGATGATGCAGGGGACGATGCAGAGGCAGAAGCAGCAGCAGACAAGGCGAGCCCCGCTGCAGCGCCGGCACCAAAGCACAACCGCAACACGCGCAGCAAGCGTGCCAAGTGCGGGAGTGCTGCTGCTGCAGCAGCAGCAGCAGCAGCAGCAGCTGAGTCTCCAGAGGAGCCTCAGCAGCAGCAGCAGCAGGGTGTGGATGCTGCTGTGTTCAGCCGCTGCTTTGACCTTGCAGTGCTGGTGCTGTTTGGTGCTGGTGCAGTGACTGAGGCGCCTGTGGGGTCCTTCAGTGAAGAGGAGCTGACAGCAGCAGCAACAGCAATGAACTGCAGGCTGCCCACAGGTACTGAGGGCCGGCAGCAGCTGTTGGCCATGCTGGGTGGTGCTGCAGGGATGCTGCAGGGGTCTGGAGGTGAGGAGGCAGCAGCTGCTGCAGCAGTAGCGGGTGGTGAGCAGGGTGATGGTGGTGCAGCAGAGCAGCAGGTGAAGGAGGAGGGTGCTGCAAGTGAACCCATGCAGCAATAAAGGAGCAGCAGCAGAGTGGACGGCAGGGTGGGTTGGCTGCAAGGCGTGCAGCGGAAGCTGCGCTTGCTGCTGTCAGGGAAGCTGCAGCTTACTGCACCGGTGGCCGTTACATGTTGGTTTGGGTTCATGGAAGTGGTGGTTGCAGCAGTGCAAGAGCGTGAACGGGGTTGAACTTATGGGGTATGTGTCCTGCAGGGGATACAAGAGCACACCTGCAGGCTGTGAGCGCGCGTTTGATGCAGGCTGGCTGGTTGGGGAAGCATGGTGGGTGCTGTGTATGGGCACTTGCATTTGTGCGCTGTGTGCTATTCAAGCACTGCCGCATGCAGGCTGGCTGGATGGGAAGCATGGTGGGTGCTGTGTGGGCACATGCAGCTGCGCGCGTTGTGTGGAAGGTTCAGGCACAGCTGCATGCAGGCAGCATATGTTTGGAGGGTTGGGGCGAGGCTCCTGGAGGAGTAGGGAAACTTGTGTCACTTTGCAGCGAGGCAGTTTACACTTGCAGGACATGCCTATATGAACATATGTATGTACGGGGCTGGGGTTCACTAGCTGTGTTTGTCTGGATGTGGTGGCAGGGCTATGCTGCCCTCTGTGCAGTGACATGCATTCCAGACATGTCCTCTGGTGCGAGCGCTTCTGCTGCACTTTGGATTGCAACAGCAGAGAGCAGTGGGACAGTGCATGACAGGTTTGTGAAACAGTAGGGTTGTTGCATCACCCCTTGAGCTCTTGGCTGGTCTGCCAGCTGTTGCACGTCGCATGATGCACACACATCAACATATGTGCGGCTGAAACAGCCAGCGCGGCTAGCTGCTGATGGGGGTACCCACATGGCTGGACACTTTGTGATACACTCTCTTTTCTCTTTTGTTTCATGTATGTCTCGCCTTTTTGCATCGGTGGAAGGAGCGCTGCCGGCACACCGCGCAGCCGCATCTTTCAAGGCGTACGCTTGTATTCATGCCAGTGGCTGCGGTCAGTTTTGCTGCATGTGTCTGGCAAAGTATGCGTTGTGCGCGTTTGACATGATGCATGTGTTCTGCTGCGCTGCTGTGTGCGTGCGTGCAAGCAACAGGCAGCGTGCACGTGTCTGGCCGTCGAAGCATTTCTGCAAAACTATCTGTCCTGGGTCTGCTTGTGTGAATAGGCTACTGTGATGTCCGCAGCTCCATGGGTAGTTACAACAGCAAGTTGTTGAGCTTGTTTGCGGTCACTACTGTGCTGCTGCTACTATCTGCTGCTGCACAGCAGCCATGCATTCCTGTTGTGGCTGTACCTAAGAGCACTAAGTGTCTCTCTGTCTCTTGCTGTGCTGGTGCATTCCTGCACCGCCTGCATGTGTGGGTGCAGCTGCAGCAATGCTCTTCTGCTCTTTTGTTTCGAACTGTTCTCTGCTTGTTGGGTGCACAGGGCATTACATCTTGGCGGCATTCAATCATGATCTTGTGTTTGGGTCATTCAACGCTGCTCCTGGTGCTGGTTGGTGGTGACCGGGCACACTACAGGGGTGACTGGTCTGCAACGCATGCCTATGCTCACCCACCTTGATCGCTTTGTTGATCAGTGTGTGTTCAGCATTGCAACACACACCGCACCAGTGAGCGCACACTGTATAACACACTGTTTCCAACTACAGGCTGCTTGAAACTGTATGTGGTACTTGGCATTCCTCATTTGAGATGATGTGCTGAGTGACCATCCAGGGAGCATCCGTGTGTGTGTCAGCCTTATCAGATGGCGAAAGCAAAGCACTACTTGCTTATGATCAAGGGATTGCAGGACTTGAAGCATGTCGTGCGCCCTATTTACATCAGACGCCGTCGAGCAGGCTATTTGGCTGTCAATGCTGCTCATGCATACGGCTTTGTAAGACTGCTGGTTTCCATGCATACATGGGCCGGGTGCGTATTAATGCGTCGTACGAGACGCGTCTGAGCACAGACAGGGACTCATCTCAGCCTGATGATCACTCGACCCCATCACATCCTGATTGTCATGGTGACCTGTGCCTCCACTTACATGGTAACCTATCTTTCACACGTACGATGTGCGCGTACCTTGATGCCCAGGCATGCTACACCATCATGTCATAATGCCAATGGCTGCATGGAGTTATCGCCACTTGGCGGCAGCAAGTAGGATGTTAGAGTGCCTGGGAACATCAGCGATGCACGCACTACACATCCATGACTGTTGCCGGCACCTTCACTCCCAGCACCACCTCAAGCTGAGCTACATCACCAGGCAGTCTACTTCGCATCCATCTCTCCTGCAAGCACCTCAGCAATCTCCGCCACCTCAACGACAGTGCAACCAACAACAGCTGCTGCTGCTGTGCCCAAAGTGGCACGCTTGCTAGATGCCCGTCTGACTGGTAGCCAGCGGCATGACAGCACCTGACATTCAAGCTGCACTGCACTGCGATTGAATCGCAACGCATTCATTACAGCGCTACACATCCAGGACTGCTGCGGGCACCTTCACTCCGAGCACCGCCTCAAGCCGTGCCACAACACCAGGCAGCCTATTCGCATCCATCTCTCCTGCAAGCACCTCTGTAAACCCCGCCATTTCAACCGTTTCACATTGCAACCAACAACATGTTGTACAGCTGCTGCTGCTGTGCCTAAGGTGGCACGCTTGCTGGATGCCCGTCTGGATGGTAGCCAGCAGCATGACAGCACCTGGCATTCAAGCTGCAATCGCAACGTTTTCAGTACATCGCTACACATCCAGGACTGCTGCGGGCACCTTCAATCCCAGCACCGCCTCAAGCCGTGTCACCACACCAGGCAACCTATTCGCATCCATCTCTCCTGCAAGCACCCCGGCAACCTCCGCCATTTCAACCGTGTGACACTGCAACCAACAGCTGCTGCTGCTGTGCCCAAGGTGCCTGCCTGGCTGGTAGCCAGCAGCATGACAGCACCAAACATTCAAGCTGCAATCACAGTGCGTTCACTACACATCCATAACTGCCGCAGACACCTTCACTCCCAGCACCGCCTCGAGCCGTGTCACAACGCCAGGCAGCCTGTTCGCATCCATCTCTCCAGTAACCACCCCTGCACACCCCGTCACCAGTACCTCAACGGCTCAGCCCCGCCGATAGCGCTGCTGCTGCTGTGCCCAAGGCGCCAGAGCCACTGGCACCTTGGCCGCTACTAATGCCCACTAGGCTAGTAGCCAGCAGCATGACAGCACGTGACAACCAGCTGGCGGGTAAATGCGAACGCGTTCACTACAGTGCTACACATCGATGACTGCTGCCGGCACCTTCAATCCCAGCACCGCTCAAGCCGCGCCACAACAGCAGGCAGCCTATTCGCATCCATCTCTCCTGCAAGCACCCCAGCACATCCTTCCACATTCAACTTACTGACTCCACCAACAACCGCTCAGCAGGCTGCTGCAGTGCCCAATGTGCCACAGCCACCTTGGCCAGCACAACGTCACCAGGCTGGTAGCCAGCAGCATACCAGCACGCGACTTTACAGCTAGTAAACCGCAACGCGTTCACTACAGGGCTACACAACCACCACTGCTGCAGGCACCTTCACTCCCAACAGCGCCTCAAGCTGCGCCAAAACAGCAGGCAGCCTATTCGCATCCGTCTCTCCTGCAAGCACCCCAGCAACCTCCGCCACCTTTGACACATCACCACCACCAGCAACGCTACCAGCAGCCTCTTTTGCCCATGCAGCCACAGCCGCATACCGCTGCATCTGCTTGATGTACCGCACTACCTTCTCCCGCTTCCCCTGCCGCACCTGCTGCCCTACACTCTCCTTCAACGCTGTCTCCCGTGCTGCTGCATACTCGGGCGACCAATCTTCAGGCCCCGGGTACCGCAGACTTGCACTGTGCCCCTTGCTGTTGAAACCTACGGTTCTATTGCACACTTCCAAGCTCCGAAATGCGATTAGCAGCCCCTGACTGGCTTCTCCAAAGTGTTGAATCAGCTGCAGCACCAGCGCTGAACGACGCAGCGCCTGAGGTCCCTGGCTACACCAGGTGCCAAGCACAAGCACATGCAGGACAGCCGGTGTTACGTAACTGTTACTAACACTGTTAGTAACAGTGCCAGACGCCGCAGCACCTGCTGCTGCAGTGGCGGCTGGCTGTGTGCTGCCGGCACCCAAGCACTCCAGGATGGCGGGAACATCACTGCGCAGCAGAGGTACAGTCTGGCCAAGCAGCGTGGCTGCAGGACCCTTCACTGCTGCTGCTGCTGCTGGTGCCTCAGCTGCACCGTCAGTGCTGCATGCCGAAGATGTGCTGAGTGCGGGTGTTAGCTTTGGCTTCAGCTGCAAGTGCCCCAAGTGCTGCAAAGCTGCATCTGCAGCGTCTGCACTGTCAGCATGAGCTAGCAGCTGCTTCGCTGCTGCCGCCACCAGCTGTCGCTTTGCTTCTGCTGCACGTGCCTGTCTGAACCCCTGAAGCTGATTTGCCAGGGCTTCCTTCAACCGCTGAACTGCCAAAACCTCAACGCTAACACGCTCTGCAGGGACCCAACATACTGCTTGACTTGCAGCACTTGCAGGTGCTGCTACTGCTGATGCTGCTGCTGCTGCACCTTCTGCCACACCAACAGCTGCAGGAGTTGCTGTGTTGTAGCGTGCTGTGCGCTGTCGCAGCAGCAGCAGCTCAAGGAAGCCCTGCTGCCAGTCCTGCCAGCACCAGGCCACTGCTGCTGCTGCTGCTGCTGCAGAACCCTCCTGCAGATCAACCCTACCATTCACACCAGGCTTGCCATCCCACCTAACAGCACTTGCTGCTGCTGCTGCTGCAGTTGGTGTTGAAGAGCCAGCTGGCAGTAGCAGTGCCAGCAGTCGGCCAGCCCTCTGCAGAAACGGGGCAAGCACTAGATGTGCAGGAACACCTGGGCATCTGCCAGCTAACCGCTTAACCACATCACCCCGCCAGCCAGGCTGCAACTGCACACACTGCTGCTGCTGCTGCTGCTGATGATGATGATAATAATAATCAATCCTTGTAAGCCATACCTTTCGGCATCGGCAACCGCGCCTCACCCACTGGGGAGGCGGAAAGCAGACTGATTATTCTCTCTATTTTCGGTGTAAGGTAGACCACCCAGACCCTTACACTCCTTCCTAGGCAGCATGTGGGAATCACCCCATACGGTGGACTGCATACCTAGCAGGGCCGGTGTGTATATAGCCAGCAATCGACGGAGTCCTGCGGAGCGTCGCGAGGACATTAGCAGCATCCTTCCTTCGGCTTTCGCCGACTGTATCCCTGAGTCCAGAGACATACTGCTTAGGCTCAGAATCGAACCTGCAACCTTTCGGCCACTGTTCGTCCGTCATCACCACTGCGCCACGTGTTTAACGTCCCGCCGGACACACTGCTGCTGCTGATGATGACGATGATGATCGGCTGTCAGGTTTACTGCTTCTAACGGGTGCAGCTGCAGCAGCGGATCTATGTCAGCTGCTGCTGCAGGGCCAAACAGTGCTTCCAGTGGGATGTACTGCAGGAGAGACTGGCAGTACGCTGCATCTGTCTATGGGGTGCATTTGCCGTAGTGGCGCTGCATCATGGTTGCTAGCCACTCCTGAAGCACCAACTTGATCACCTGCTGCTGCTGCAGATTTTGCACACCGCTGCTAGCAGCAGCTGCAGCAGCAGTTGTCGGTGCCACAATGCGCAGCGCAGCCAGCACGAGCTTGCTGATGGTGTCTGCTGGGTTAGCTCTGCCAGCTGTCAGTTCGTCACTCACTGCCTTTGCTGCGTTGCGGTGGCGGCTGCGCAGCGTGTGTGCAATCTGCTGTGCCTGGCTCCACTCGAATTCAGACAGGGGGTGGGGTTTGCTGAGCAGCCGTGTGAGGCATGCTGCTGCTGTGCCAGCGTGCTGGTTTGGCAGGAAGCCCTTTGCTCCCATCAAGATTCCAGTGACATAGTCGAGCACCTGAAGCAAGGCACAGCAGACAGCAGACAGCAGCAGCAGATGGGCTTTGGTCAGTGTCCCTGCTAGCATGTAGGCAGGAAGCCTTTGGCTCCCATCAGTGAGCCTGTGACATAGTTGAGCACCTAAAGCAAGGCACAGCAGACAGCAGCGGCAGCAGCATGCTGCTGCTGTGCCAGCGTGGAGGTTGGGCAGGAAGCCCTTTGCTCCCATCAGGAGTCGAGTGACATAGTCGAGCACCAGAAAGTCGCAGCAAAACAGCAGCAGCAGCAGCAGCAGCAGCAGCAGATGGGCTTTCAACTCAGTTACCCTGCCAGCGTGAAGGTTGGGCAGGAAGCTCTTTGCTCCCATTAGGATTCCAGCGATATAGTCGAGCACCTAAAGCAAGTCACAGCAGATAGCAGCAGCAGCAGCATATGGGCTTTGGTTAGTGCCAGCGTTGAGGTTGGGTAGGAAGCCTTTTGCTCCCATCAGGATTCCTGTGACATAGTCGAGCACCTGGCAAAACACAGAAGATAGCAGCAGCAGCAGCATCAGCGGCAGCAGAAGCAGATGGCCGTTGGTCAGTGTCTTGCCAGCATGTAGGCAGGAAGCACTTTGAGCAGCCGTGTGAGGCATGCTGCTGCTGTGCCAGCGTGCAGGTTTGGCAGGAAGCCCTTTGCTCCCATCAGGATTCCAGTGACGTAATCGAGCACCTAACAGAAAGAAACAAGAGACAGACAGCAGCAGATGGGATTTGGTCAGTACCAAATTAAAGCTTATAGGCAGGAAGCCCTTTGCTCCCATCCGTATGCCGGTTACATAGTCGAGCACCTGAAAGATTCACAGCAAACAGCAGCAGCAGCAGATGGGCTATGGTCAGTGTCCTTGATAGGATGTAGGCAGGAAGCCCTTTACTCCCATAAGAATTCTGGTGACATAGTCGAGGACCTGAAAGGCGCATGTAGGGCGGCAGCAGCAGCAGCAGTGCTGGCTGTATACGCGCCGGTGTGTGTGGGAGGATCACGTACATAGAACGTCACCTTCGAGCATGTACAGGAACAACGGCAGCATTCGCAGTACACAATACGACCACAAAAGAAGGAACAAGATCATCATCATCATCATCATCAGCAGCAGCAGCAGCAGCAGCAGCAGCTGATACCTGCTACACAGTCAGATCAGGATCAGCTACAACAATTCTGAGCTCACCTGTGTGCCGCTTGCGATCTTGAACACTGTCGATGCCAGCACGTCATGCGGCTCCACCACCACCAGCAGCGCGTTGTGGCTAGCTCTGTCAGTGGGGCCCTTGGCAGCAGGCTGGTCTCCAACCAGCTGCATGAACTCTGCTGCAGCGATGCGGTCAACACCTAGCTCCTCAACCACAGCAGACCCTGCATCATCAGCATCAGCAGCAGCAGCAGCAGAGGGGGTTAGACGCATGGCGCTGGGTGGGTCCCCCACCAGCTGCATGAACTCTGCTGCGGCGATGCATCAACGCCTAGCTCCTCAACCACAGCAGACCCTGCAGCAGCAGCAGCAGCAGCAGCAAGGGATTTGCTGTCTGATTTGGCTTGCCCAGGTCAGTCAAACAACAGCTGTACACATGCATGTGCAGCATGATCAGCATCATACTTCAAGCCTTCAAACACTTCTTTTCACCGCTTCGCGTGTTCAAAAACTCATCACATATAGATAGCCCGCTTTATGTCTTAGCGCCTGCAAATAGCCTGCTCTGCAATACACCACAGTTCAAGATGAACAACTGACTTGACTCACATGCGTCCATGAAGTCAGGCTGGCTGTAGCGGTCACAACTCGCATGCATCCAATCCAAGACATGACAAATAACATGACAAAAAACATGAGAAACGTCACAGCTCACATGCGTCCATGAAGTCAGGTTGGCCGTAGCGGTCACTCACTTGCGTCCAGTCCATGACAAATAACAGGACAAATGACATGGCAACGAACATTACCAACGTCACAACTCACATGCGTCCATGAAGTCAGGCTGGCCGTAGCGGTCCAGTGGCAGCTGCAGCCGCATTGGGAAGCCCAGCAGCAGACGCATCACAGCAGCAAGCCAGTCCTGCCAGTCAGCACCAGCCTGCAGCAGCAGCAGCAGCATGCTGTCAGCTGACTGCTACTAGCACCATGGTGAACAGGCTGCTCAAGGCGTCCAGGAGATGGAGTACAGTGGATAACCCATCCGGGAAGTTAAAGATTGCCTGCAGCAGCAGCAGCAGCATGCTGTCACCTGATTGCTATGTGGTGAGCAGGCTGCTCAAGGCGTCTAGGAGATTGATCACAGTGGATACTCCATCCAGGAAGATACCAACAGCCAGCAGCAGCATCAGCAGGAGCAATAGAAGCAACCCAGCCTGCTGTCACACCAAGTTGAGTGGAGCCCATGATGAAAGCCCCCAGCAGATGCGCAACTGCATACAGTACATACTTCAGCTAGTCCTGGCAATCCCCAGACTCTTGTGCAGCATGGAAGCATGCTTGGTGCACAACACACGCAGTATGCAGCTCATATGCCAGCATCATGCTGTCTCAGCACCAACATACAGGGGCGGTGTAAAGCCATCAACCTCCTTCAGCTCCACCCACCTCCAAAGCATCTTGTGCAGAGTAAAGGTTGACACAAAAGTAATGGTCAAATTGGGTGTTTTACAGCAAGTCTGCAACAGCAGACATACCAAACATTCATATGTTCTGAAGCAGAGCTAGGACAGCAATGCCATGCATGTCTACTTCAAGATCCTAGCTGCACAGATGAAACTGAGTCAGCCATCATGACCCAGCATAGCACAGAAAATGCCATCACCAGCAGCCTGGAGATGGCCTGAAAATGCCTCTTTTGCATGCCAAACAAACACAGCAGCTTCAACAGCAGGATGCCTGCCAACTACTCTGAGCAGCCCCATCCTGGAACCTATAAATGATGTGCTTTTGCCCTGCATGCACTGCTGTGCCTGCAACACCCTCAAGCAGCAGATGCCAGCCCAAAAGCAACAGCACAACAAACAGCACAGCAAGCACAGCAAAACCACAGCAGAACACAAGCATCAGCCTCACACACACACCAGGGGCATGCAGCCAGAACTGTCTGCATGCCACTGCAGCAAAAGAGAAGGGCTCTTGGTTTACTGCTGCGGCTGCGGCTGACGGCTAAGGCTAAGGCTAAGGCGCGCGCGTGGTATTTGCCGTATGAGAACAGCAGGAATTGAACGTGCGCTCACATGGATCACACGCCACCACGCTACCACTATGCCATTGGGACACCTAGCACAGATTGCACTAACATATGTATTATCGATACAAAACACCGAGCTCATTGAAGTAACACTGAGACTCTGACGGCAAAAACGATGTTGCGCGTACTTTTGTGTCAACCTTTGCCCCAAAACCCTGAAACACAAGCGCTGCGCTGCCGCCACCATGCAAAGCTCAACCTTGGACATACATGCTGCTCAGCACAACCCTACTAGTAGCCAGTGTGACCGCCCCTGCGTGCAATGCAAACTGCCTTCCTGGTGGCAATACTGTCCATCAGGTTTTGGCACATGGACAGCGGCATGGAAGCCCAAATGGTCTGCGCTGCTTGCCACATCTCATCCAGGCTAGCATACTGCTGTGCATACAGCTGCTTGAGCCAAGCCCATGCATTTTCAATGGGGTTCAGGTCTGGCGAGTAAGGCGGCCAGTCTGCAATGATGCGTATGCCGTTAAGGCTCATGAATTCAATAGTGCTGCCAGCCGTGTGCGGACTAGCACCATCAAGCAAGTACACCCAATCATGCACACCTGCTGCACTGAAAATCTCCTCCGCACCGGGCTGCAGCTCCTCCCACAGCACATCCTGGAACTCCTCTGCACCCACACCAGTGTGCTGCACCTTCACCTTCAGCTTCTTGTCATACTTGAAGTACTTCTTGGGGTGCCCTGTGCTGCCAGTGACGCGGATGAGATGGGTGACACCATACTTGGTTACGCCAGCATACACATGCAACTGCTTGCCCTTGACAGGCTTGCAGGCAACTGGCTTGGTGCCCTTCTCGACCCACTTCTTGTGCCGGCGTGGGGTGGAGCTCAGGGTGAGGATGGTGCTGTCGATGGCTATGATGCGGTCACTGTCATGCTGCTGCTGACAGAACGCAGTGCGCTTCTGCTTAGTTGCGCTGGTTAAGATGGGCTGCTGCTGCACTGGCGCAAAGTCTAACACATTCTTGACTGCCCTGAGCACGGTCTGAGTGCAGATGCTGCTAGCTATGGTGCCCTGCTGCTCAAGTGCTGCTGCTGCCTTTGCTGCTGACTGGTGTTCCAGCACTGCTGCTGCTGCTGCTTTCACCTGGGCTGCATTGAGTGCCTTGGGGCGGCCTGAACGTGGCAATTCAGACAAAGATCCACGCTTTTTGTACTTGACTAGCTGTGCCTTGATGTATCGAGTGGGATAACCGAGAACTCGCGCTACTGCTGCCACGTCGAACTTCTTGGCTTTGAGGGCAGCGAGAGTAGTCTGGCGTTTGATTTCAAGTTCAGCAGCCGTGCGCCTCTTAGCCATCTTGTCAATGTGCAACTCTTGAGCTATCGTGCTGCTGTGTCGAGCGACCATGAATAGCAGCAGCAGCAGCTGAAGGGTCACTGTGACAATGTTCTTACCATAGCTACGCATTTAGACAAAACGGCGAGCTTAAACACAAAGAATACGTCAATACAAACAGCTTTACGTAACGTATGCGAGCTGTAGTCACCGCTTCACGATGTTCTGGCCTGACAGTCTCCACTGGTGACAAGTGCTGCAGGCAGCCAGGCTGGATCCTGCATTGGAGTCACCCTGAAGGCATTGCCTGAAAAATCAACATGCCATAATCCTGAGCACATAACTTTCAAATACAAGTCTTTCTTGTTAATTTACAGCGATTTTAGCAGCACAGAGCTTACATTCAAGCCATGTACAGCTGCAATGAACTTGGCATACTCAAACTACTGCTTTGTAGGCCTTATCAGGCCAGATGCTGCTGCCACACTGCAGGCAGGCACAAACTGAGCACATGCTGGCAGACCCCACACACTAGGTGCCAACATACTGGAAGGCTGGAGACAGATTCATTCAGCAAGGGGATGAAAGTGAACTGGAACCATTTTGCATCAATTCAGCACCAGTGCAGTGGCCATGCTGAAAAGCCTGGATTTCCTGCAAGCTGCTGCAGCAGCATTTTGTGACTAAACAGCTAAACGAATGGCAGGCACATCTTTGAGGCAGACAGGTCAGCCCATAGGTTGCATTGATGCCACAATCTCAACTGCATCTTGTCACATGCAGAAACCAGCCCTCTCCAATGTTTGGTTCAAATTTACAGTACCTACTTCAGCTGCTCCTATCCATCCCTCCGTCTGATGCTCTTGTGCATCAAGTAAGCATGCTTGGCGCAGATCAGGCAGTAAGTAACGCATGCCAGCATCATGCTGTCTCAAACCCAAAAGAAGCGACTGTCTAGTACCAGCCACCTCTGAAGTTTGGCTCCACCCACCTCCAGAGCATTTCCTACAGACTCAAAAGAGATGGCACTGACTGACGGCCCTGCTGCATCACTGCCCTCGCCACCTGCTGCTGCTGCTGCTGCTGCTGCTGCTTTGACGTCGTCCAAGGTTATGCTGAAGTGGCCGCGCTGCTCTGCAGGCAGCTGCTGGAGGATGCTGTCACGCAGCTCCTGCAGCTTGCCCAACTCAGCAGCAACAGCAGCAGCAGCAGCACTGCTGCTGCCAGCAGACCGGCCAGCCCCTGCTGACTCAGCAGCAGCAGCAGCAGCAGCACCGCTGCCAGCTGGCATGTGGCCAGTTGGTGACACGTCATCATCATCAGCTGCTGACTCAGCAGCAGCAGCAGTGCTGCCAGCTGGCGTGTCATCTGCTGGTGCCACATCATCATCATCATCATCATCTGACTCAGCAGCAGCAGGTGAGGTGCCGAACTTGCTGCAGCGTGCGATGTAGCGTGCTGCATGCCAGACGAACTGCAGCTGCTCTGCTGGCGCTGTCATGCCCAGGGCGCGCTTGCTCCACTTGGAGCCACACACTGCAGGCAGCAGCAGCAGCAGATGTGGTGAGGAGTCAGCACACAGAGATGCATCACCTTTGGCTTGTGTCACCTGCCAGTATGCACTCCATTGCAGTGATGAGCAGCGCTGTGCTATTGCCACGTAGGCATCGCGTCACTTGCATCCCATGTGCTGCACAGCCTGTGGCACAGCATAGCAACAGCATAGAACAGCAGCAGGCGCCGCGTGGCAGCGTAGCAGGGCTGATGTGGCTGCTGGAGTCGGCAAGGTTCAGCGGTGTGCAGCTGGCACAGCAAGCAACACTTAGTCACGATCGTCCCTCACCTGCTACCATGCGCTCCATGGCAATCGCAAACAGCTCCGCACTGTCCCCATACGCCACACTGCCCGGATCTTCAGCCTCACTGCTTACATCATCACGCAGACCTGACACGTCAACCAGCCTAAACCCCTGCAGCTCTGCACCCTCGCCACTGCCAACAGCAGCAGCAGCAGCTGCTGCACCATCCATGCGCGACAGCAGCAGCTTGATTACCGTTGTCAGCCCGTTTGCAAGCACTGTGGGGCTGCGACTATTGGGCACCATCAGGATTCCTCCCGTCTGCTGTGCAAAGCAGCCATAGAGCTTCATTACTGCAGTATCTGCCTGCCTGCCTGTGCTGCTGCCTTCATACACCACGCAGTTGAGAACCAGATTGCCTGCAAAGTGCTGCAGTGCGGTTGCTCGGAAGCACTTGATGGCATCGCTGGCATCTGTGGGGGTAAGGCCGCGCTGCGATGTAAGGTAAGCGATCTCGTGGTCTGCTGTCATGCTTGGACGGTCGCTGGTCAGGTGGGGTGGTGCATCGGTGATGAGGAATGCGATGGTGGGGACCGAGGGGTCTAGGTCTGTGATGCGGGCAAGCGCAGCCTGCAAACAGGGGGCGCAGCAGCAGCACCAGCAGCAGCACAGGATGCAGCAGGCTTGCAGTCAGTTTGTCACGGTTGCTGGCGAGGTGGGGGTGGTGCGTCTGTGATGAGGAATGCGATGGTGGGCAGTGAGGGATCCAGGTCGGTGCTGCGAGCAAGCGCAGCCTGTGAACCAGGAAGGCAGCAGCAGCAGCAGCAGGCATGCTGTCAAAGTGTCTGGAGAGGTGGGGTGTTGCATATGTGATAACTGAGTGGTAACAACTGACAGGTCCAGGTCATGAGCCAGCGCAAACAAGAAGAACATTATAGGCTGATTGGGCGGCAGGGCATCAATTTGTTGTTGCTGAGCATGGCTAGCTGATGATGGATGTCAGGTACCCTTCTTACCCAAACCCTGCCGCAACTGCAACCTGGACCTTACCTTTTGGTTCTCTGGACCATCATCGCCGCAAGTAGAGATGGATGGATCATCGGGAGGCGTTGACAGCTCGATGCTGTTGATGCACTGCTGTGCTTCCTGCAAGCAGGTGGTCTCCTTCAATGACACCTGCGGTAAGAGTGACATAGTCATCCAGCAGTGTTGTTAGAAGAGGTGTCATTTTGTGTGAAGTGTGGTGCCCAATGTCACTGTACTGCTGTGCTGCCTGCAAGCAAGTGGTCTCCCACAGGGACGCCTGCAGCCAACAAACATAGGTGACTGCATTCCGCTGAATTCTATGATGCCCTGTTAGCTGCTGTGGCAACAAATAGGGAGCGCACATGCATGCACACGAACTGCATGCCAGTGGCACATGACATGCTGATCTGGCACTGTGTACAGCTGTAGCTGCTCTGCATGCATACGTCAGCGCACAGGCGCTCAAACGAGATAAAAAATATTGATTGCGAGCATTCAACAAACAAAGCATACGACGTACGTGACAGCCACTGTGGTCACCCTCAGTGAAGGTGATGAAGGCAAATGCCAGTGCCCCTGCTGCAGTTTCCAGCTCCTCAGAGCACAAACCATCTCTGCCACTGCCTGCTTCACTGCCTCAATCTCGTTTGACATGGAGCCGGTAATGTCCAGGATGATGAGCACGCGCAGAGATGCGTCTGTGGCCTCCATGGTTGCCACAGAGCAGCAGGACACTGCCAGGATGTGCCTCGAGGCCCAATGAAGTCGGCGCTCGCTGAAAGCGCTGCTACGAAGGAAGCGGGCTGAAATAGGCTGGGCATATCGTGCTTCGCTGCCGAGCTAGCTGTGCTAGCTGTGCGCGCGTGGCTCGGCACGATATTGAGATAACTCACGTAGCCAATTGCTTCAACCTGAAAACAGTTGATCGAACAGGTCAGAATGTAAGGGAAAGCTTGGAGACGCAATGTTTTGAGCTGCTATCACCTTCCGAACACAAGGAATGTCAGGAATGTCATGTGCATGAACATAACACCCCGTACGACCTTCTGCCTCGCCAGGTCTACGACCATCGCCTCGAACATGAACGGCAAGAAACAGGCATAGATGCACGCTTTCTAAAATTTCCTGGGCCAGCTGTGCCCCACATGCCATGTGCAAAGGCACTGCAAGCTGACAGACTGTCAGCTGCTGCCTGCGCACAGGACAGAGACCATGCAAGCTGCCTCACACCTGCACTTCTGATGAATTGCATGGCATAGCGACCTTGCGGTCTGCTGAACAAGCAAATTATGGATGTGCCTGTGCAAACATGTTGCCCTGCTTGCAAACACGCCACCCTGCCTGCAGCAGCATCGCAGCAGAGGGCAGCAAGCAGCATCTCAGTAAAGCAGTCATAACTTCCAGGATCACGAAAGGGCAGCAGCTGCTTGAGCAATCTCGGCATCTCAGAAAACCACCACAAAACCACTGAGCAACATCCCACAACAGCCATACAGTCGAGGCTGCGATTGTACTTCGCTGGATGTCACTGATGCTGGCAGCATCACAGGACTCACTTGCTTGCAAGCAAACGCTCAACAGTGGCCCGCAGAACATCCTCACCTGCCACGCATCACTTGCCAGTGTCCCGTGATGCCCTGAGCTCCGTCACAGCATCTGCAGCATCATCCAGCTGCAGCATGCTGCCGGCGCATATCTGCATGTCTAACAGTGCAGGTTTGCCCCTGCGCCACAGTACGGCTGCTGCTGCTGCGTGCTGGTTGCAGTCACTGCACGGTGGGTTGTCTGGTGTGCACTGCAGCAGCAAGAGCTACGCACAATTGTACTGGCAGTAGCCGCGCTGTACGGCCGGGCAAACAGGCAGGCCATCTGTACTGCCTGTAGCTCTCACTCTGCAGACCTCGAACTGTGTCATGAGCAGGCATCACAGTGATGCACACAACTGTACTGCCTGTACCCCACAGTTGTACTGCCAGGTTGAGTATTGTACTGCCTGTAGTTCACTCCACGTCATCCAACATGTACTGCCCCAACTCCCCTGCCCTGAACGCCTGCAGCAACCGAATGTACGCGCCGATTTGCGCAGACGGGTTCAACTGCCCAGCCACCCCCAACTTCTGCAGCAGTACATCCAGCTGGGCGTCGCTTGCGTCATATGCATCGTCATCTCCGGGATGCCACTGGCCACTTTCCTGCAAGCGTTCCTGCAAGCTTCCTGCAGGAACCAGCCGTCCTGCAGTGTAACCGGCGTAACTGCTGTCCCTGGCACCTCCAGCAGCAGCAACAGCAGCCAATGCAGCCCGCAGCTGCCGCGACTTAACTTCCTGTCGCTTTCTGGCAGCTGCATCGTAGCCTGACCTGCTGCTGCTGCTGCCTGGGGCTTTGTAGCTTGGCTGTTGTGCTGCCTGCAGGGCTGCAGCGTAGCGGGGGTTGCTGCTGACCTGGCTGATCAGGAACCGCACAGTGGCCTCCTCTCCCACCACAGAGTCCTTGATGGCACCTGCACAGGTTTGCAAAGCAACAGGAAAGCCGGCGCACGTCACAGGGTTAATGCTGCCTGCTGGGCCGAGTGGCATGAGCAGGACTACCGCGCTGCACTGCACTCCCATGCACTATACTGCGACCAGCCCATTATGAATATCATTCATCTGGCGCTTGAACACGAACATCCCCTTTGGTCATAGGGGCGATGCAACCTTTGCCTCAACCAGCTGGTGCCAGCGGGGGCCCAAACCACATCTGGCGGCAGAGCAGGCATCATCAGTAGGTGTCTCACTTTGTTCAGTAGGTGTCTCACTTTGTTCAATGAACCCTAAAGCTGCCAATAAGCTGCTCACTTGCTGACGCCAGATATCAAAGGTTGTTTGATCTGGCGGCACAGCAGGCATCATCACATGTAGTGTATCAAACCTGGCACAACCTCCTCTTGTTCTGCTGTGCTTGTTTGGTGTGCACATCCTATGCACCTGCTAGTGCCGACTTCATCTCACAACACACAGCATGGATAATCACATCCAATGCAGCATGACAGTGCTGCTATGTTACATCACTTGCCACCTGCGCACACCTGCTAGTGCCAGCTTGAAGCCCACTTCATCTGATGGCACGGCAGGCATCATCACTCCTGGTGTGTCTAGCACGTAGATGGCAGGCTGCGCAGACACCTGGAAGCCGCTGACCTGGCGGCAGCAGCAGCAGCAGTGGGGTTGAGAGAGTTACATTTTCAGCAAAATAAATTGTTGAATCTTGCATGATGGTGTGTCAAGCACGTAGATGGCAGGCTGCGCAGCAACTTGGAAGCCACTGACCTAGCGGCAGCAGCAGCAGCAGTGGGGTTGACAGATTTGCACCTGTCAGCAGAAACTGGGTGGAGATGGCATGATGACAATAACAGCCAATGGAAAGCTTGGCAGCAACCTGGAAGCCGCTGACCTGGCAGCAGCAGCAGCAGTGACGGCAGTGTGGCTCTGCAGCACGAAGCAATTCAAGCCATGCTCGCATGACAAGAACTGCATGAAACCATGATCACAAGTGATTTGGTTCACCTCCACTGTGCATGATTGCGGCACCCGCAGTCATGTCACTGGTCTCAGGTGCCACCATGCGCAGTCGCGTCAATCATCTCAGGAGACGCCAATCATGCCAGCGTGCTCTCACCTGTCGTGTGAGCCCAGGCGTGGGTCCAACAGCAGCACGCTTCTGATACGCCTGCTCAGCATCCAGCACACCTGCAGCAGCGCCACGTGATGCAGCACATACAACAGTCAACCGCATTGCAAGTGAATGCCTGCTCAGCATCCAGCACACCTGCAGCAGCGCCACATGATGCAGCACATATAACAGTCAACCGCATTGCCAGTGAATGCCTGCTCAGCATCCAGCACACCTGCAGCAGCGCCACATGATGCAGTACATATAACAGTCAACCGCATTGCCAGTGAATGCCTGCTCAGCATCCAGCACACCTGCGGCAGCGACACATGAAGAAGCATTGTCAGCATCAAGCATTTTCAGCATCAATCAATGTCAGCATCAAGAAGAATTGTCAGCATCAAGCATTGTCAGCATCAAGAAGCATTGTCAGCATTGTCAGCAGATGCCTGATCAGCATCCAGCAAACCTGCGGCAAGGCCACATCATGCGGCGCATGAAACGGTCAACGGCATTTGCAGCAAGGGGCCTGCATAGCCGAACAACAGCAATGCCAGCATCTGCCTGCTCAGCATCCAACACACCTGCGGCAACGCCACACAATACAGCACATGCAGCACAGACGGTCAACGGCATTTGCAGCAAGCGTTTCAAAGGCCCTGTCAATAGCATTGGCAGTAAATGCCTGCTCAGCATCCAACACACATGCAGCAGCCACACCATGCAGCACATGAAACGGTCAACGACATTTGCAGCAAGGGCGCTGAAGAGCTTATCAACAGCACTGCTAGCACGTACCTGCTCAGCATCCAACACACCTGCGGCAGCGTCACACGGTGCAGCACATGAAATGATCAACAGCATCATCAGAAAGTGCGTGCGCCCATAACATGCATATGCACATTATGTTCAAGTCTGCAGCAAAACGTCGACATCAAACCAAACTTCACAGCTGCACACACCATGTGTTCACAGTGCACACCCAATACATGCATGCAGCCAGGTAGCTGCATGTTTGACTTGCAGCCACCGTCAAAGCGCGCATGCTGCTTTTCGGCTTGCCAACGCACCTGCTGCTTTGGCTGACATCTTGAGTGCATTGATGAGCGAGGACTTTCCCTAGTTGGGCAGTTTGATTGACTGCATACACAGTCACCATCGAACCAAAACTGCACAGCACACACGCCAGTGCATCGGCGCAGCGTTTGTGCGGCTGTGTGCATCAGCGCACCTGCTGCTTTGGCTGACATCTTGAGTGCGTTGATGAGCGAGGACTTTCCCGAGTTGGGCAGCCCCACCAGCATTGCGATGCTCAGCTCAGAGTGTGAACGGTCGCGCTGGATCCAGTCGACCGCAGCACGCAGCAGCTGCAGCACAACAGCAGCAGCAGCAACAGCAACAGCACGACAGAATCATGATGCTCAGCTCAAAGTGAGCACGCTCGCGCTGGATCCAGCCCACCGCAGCACACAGCAGCTGCAGCAGAGCAGCAGCAGCAGCAGCAGCAGCAGCAGCAGCACAGCATCATGATGCTCAGCTAGAGTGCGCACGGTCACGCTGGATCCAGCCCACCGCAGCACGCAGCAGCTGCAGCACAACAGCAGCAGCAGCAACAGCAACAGCAGCACAGAATCATGATGCTCAGCTCAAAGTGAGCACGCTCGCGCTGGATCCAGCCCACCGCAGCACGCAGCAGCTGCAGCAGAGCAGCAGCAGCAGCAGCAGCAGCAACAGCAGCAGCAGCAACAGCAGCACAGCATCATGATGCTCAGCTAGAGTGCGCACGGTCACGCTGGATCCAGCCCACCGCAGCACGCAGCAGCTGCAGCACAACAGCAGCAGCAGCAACAGCAACAGCACGACAGAATCATGATGCTCAGCTCAGAGTGAGCACGCTCGCGCTGGATCCAGCCCACCGCATCACACAGCAGCTGCAGCAGAGCAGCTGCAGCAGCAGCAGCAGCAACAGCAGCACAGCATCATGATGCTCAGCTCAGGGTGCGCACGGTCACGCTGGATCCAGCCCACCGCAGCACGCAGCAGCTGCAGCACAACAGCAGCAGCAGCAACAGCAACAGCAACAGCCCCACCAGCATCATGATGCTCAGCTCAGAGTGGGCGCGCTCGCGCTAAATCCAGCCCACTGCAGCACGCAGCAGCTGCAGGACAGCAGCAGCAGCAGCAACAGCAGCACGCAGCAGCTTAAAAATGTGCCTGTCGGCGTTCTGCTGCGGGTGCTGCTGCTGCTGCTGTGCTGCACTTTCAGCCACTGGTGTGACGCTGCACCACACTGAATCTATGTTGCTGCTGTTGCTGCTGTTGCTGCTGCTGTTGCTGCTGTTGGGTAGCCCCACCAGCATCATGATGCTCAGCTCAGAGTGGGCACGGTCGCGCTGGATCCAGCCCACCGCAGCACGCAGCAGCTGCAGGACAGCAGCAGCAGCAGCAGCAGCAACAGCAACAGCAGCAGCAACAGCAGCAACAGCAGCAGCAACAGCAGCAACAGCAGCAACAGCAGCAGCAACAGCAGCAACATAGATTCAGTGTGGTGCAGCGTCACACCAGTGGCTGAAAGTGCAGCACAGCAGCAGCAGCACCCGCAGCAGAACGCCGACAGGCACATTTTTAAGCTGTTGGGTAGCCCCACCAGCATCATGATGCTCAGCTCAGAGTGGGCACGGTCGCCCTGGATCCAGCCCACCACAGCACGCAGCAGCTGCAGGACAGCGGCAGCAGCAGCAGCAGCAGCAGCACGCCAACCTGCACATTAACAACCTGTAAACGAAACCTGCAGCACGGAAGGAGCCATGCAGGGTGAAAATGATGTAAAGAACAGGTGCTAGTTGGGCAGTACATCTGCTGCATGTCCCTCTATCTGGGTGTGTTGTGACCCAGTGCCATGATCACAGGCCACTGGTGCATCATACCCTACCACTGCTGCTGCTGCTGTCGTGTTATGGATGATATGGCAGCTGCGCCCGCATGCTGTTGGCGCTGCGGGTGTCAGCTGCACAAACTGCCGCCGCGTCCCTTGGACTTGGCTTCAGTACCGTTAGCAGGTGCTCCCCTAACCATTATAGCTTGCTGGGGCCGCATGTAGCAGAGACACATAATGCACTTGCAGGAAAACACCACCATACTCTTGTTTTGGCTTTGCTTTGCTGTTAGCAGGCGCTCCAATCATTCATTATGATAGTATAATAGCAGAGTCAGTTTGGCCTACCTGCTTTACGCTGCGGGAGTCGCTGCTGCTAGCTGGCAGCGCCTGCAGCCCCTGCTGCTGCAATTGCTTGAGTGCTGCCTGCGCGTGGAGCAAACGCACAGCTGGTTAGTGTTTCCCTTATGTTATCATCACACAATGTGGCTTGCCCAATGACTGCGTTCTGCACCTACGCCCTGAGCTTTGAGTTGCTGCTGCACATGGTATGATTGCCGTTGCAGAAGGACGCACGTCACACATGTGCTGCTGAACACCAACCAGATTGATGCAGCTGTGTGCTGGGTAGAGGGAACGCTACTTCTGGTGGAAGGCCTTATATTCACTGGCATGTGTCAAGTGTGTTACTCCCACCTGTCTGCTGCTCCTGGGGACAAGATCCACTTTGTTCAGCACAACTATGTGCCGCTTGCCCTTCAGCAGCCCGTCAAGCTTAGGGTTTACGGAAGAAAACGGTATCTGTGCGAAAGACGACACGGAAAAGTTAAGTCAGTGCCGAAAGTGGCTTTTGGCTGCTGCTGCTGCTCCTGCTGCTGCTCAAAACCCCAGTTAGCGTCTGCACTCACGCGTGCATCGCGTACTTCCAGAACCATATCGACGCCTTTGATGATTCGATTGAGGGCGTGAAAGGCCTTGGCCATGTGGCCCGGGAACCAGTTGATCTTGCCCATGGTTGCAGAGTTCGAACAAGCGCAGCAGCTGTGCAATGGTGTCGATCAATGTGGACATACCAACTGATGTAAGTAAAGAACTACTGAAAGCATGCCAACGCCCGCAGCGACTAACAATCAAGACGCTGTGGTACGTTGGAAAGTCAGCTCAACTGCAGAACCCCAAATGACAATCGCATGTTACAATGCCTGCCCAAGCGAAACATTGAAGCTCAGCTGCAGAGGGCGCAACTATCATTCAACGCCTCAAAACGAATGCTCACATTGCAGAGGGCCATGGCATGTGCTGCCAGTCATGCTGTCCTGTGGGACAACTATTGGCAGTACTAGACAGCAAGATCATACAACCGCTGTGTGCAAGTTGTACTCACAGCTGCCCATTGATATCACAAACAAACAGCTGCATTTTGTTATGGTCCACGTCTTTCTTGACATTCTTTCATCAATGTGACGCACTGTGCGTACATAAAAAAGCCATCATAGTATGCAGGGCCGTCAGGTCAGGAAGCTGCATGCAGACACAATTGTTTGTGAATCACTGCAGCACTCTACTTTGAGCCGTTACATCACGCATGTGCACCCTACACATGCTGATGCCATGCGTTTTAAAAGGGCTAGGCCCTTTTTGTGTTCTGGTGCGCCAACGCGTGGTATTCAGTTGCTGATGCGTGTTCGAATGGGCTGTCTTTGCGTGCATGAGCGTACCAGTCGTTATGGTGGCAGCAGAGCTGATTCTAACACAGCATGTCCTGCTTGTGGTCACGGTGTTGAGTCTTTGTCACATCTGATGTTTGATTGTCCCGCTACATCTGCTCAGAGGGATACTATGCTTGATGAAATTCGGTCTGTTTTGCGTGATGCTGCTGGCGGCGCTGAAAAATTGCGCAATGTGTTGTCGTTGACTGATGCATCCACTAAATTGTTGCGTTTTGTTTCTGATGATATTTGGGGTAGTAGGGGGGTGTGCCGAGTGATATCTAGGAGCATTGCTGAGTATCTTGTCCAAGCTTGGGATGTGCGTAATAATTGCAAACACAATGGAGCAGTGCTCCCTCTTTCTTCCGCTCCTGAGGGGCGCGGGCCGATGGCGTTGATGCTATGGCTTAATGGGTAACATGATGATGATGATGATGATGATGATAGTATGCAGGGCCACTATGATTTCATGCAGCGCACTACCCTACACCGCGAAGCAAGAAGCCAACATCAGTAACACCACAGCTGCCACATGCACATGTTCACGCACGTATTTCAAAAGCCCCAGTGATTCAGAGCACCCAAAGAACCGAACCAGATACATGACATAGCTACTCACGCGATTACAGGCTGGCCAGCTCATGGGTGAATATGTTGTCCACACAACAGAGGCACAGTGGCAGCCGTTGCATGCGCAGGAAACCAGCTGCAGCTGGTGACAACCAGCTGTCCTACATCAATATAAAATTGTCAGGGGAAGCACTGCGCAGCATTGTGCTAGTACACGAGCAGAGCCTGCATGCATCCATGCTGGCCAGCAGCTGCTGACAGGTGCAGCTAGCCCAGCTACATGATGTACACATCGATGTCACATCAACAGGTAAAGAGCTGTGTGCATGTACACGAGCGCAATCCTTGCTACAAGATGCATAGATCGATGCATCCAGCCACATCAAAGTTCTCAGACGCTCCCTTACAGATAAACAGCTTCTGCACCATGCGCGAGTGCGCCCATGAAACAACCTGGTTGAATCTCATATAACAGTGACTGTCATATAACCAGTGTCACATCAGGTGTCGCCATAACTTGTGCCACAAGGCTTTAACCCAACCACATGTAGCCTGGGGATGTGGCACGTCAGCACCAGAGCTGCTTCAGCACAACTTGATTGTGCGTTTGGTACCATGCAGCTCAGCAGCAGGACTCAACAGATAGCAAGATACCAGCATAGCCACCAAAGCAATATATATCACCAATACATAGGTGTTCCAGTGCATTGTAAACCCACCAACAGCCCCAGAACATTGCAGCAGGCAGCAGGCTCATCCTACTGCACGACAAACATCCCCAGCCCCAGAGCATCAGCATGCACCAAGCACCCTTTCCAGCCACAGTTGCATATAGAAGGAGCCATTTGCATCGATTGCAAACGCACCCACAGAAAGCCCAAGACTGGGAGCCCCTAAGCATAGTCTGCCGGTTATTCAGTGCTTGCCCTCAGTAGCTGCTTCAAGCCTTTTGTGATGGTCACAACCGATACAGCTGACTCTAGTCCAGCTGTGGCGTTGCTAGCAGTGCCCAAACCAGCTGTTGCAGCAGCCGTAGCAGCAGCAGCAGCACTGCTACCGCTGCCACGGCATGTGCAGCATCAGTCTGCAGCTGCCACTGGCCCGGCTGCCTGGTTGCCAGCAGCGCCCTTGCCAGCACCTGCAACAGCAGCAGCTTCTGCACTGCCATTGCATACATTTGCGCCGTCGGACGCGCCTACAGCAGGCGTTGCTGCCTCATCCACTTTGCCAGCAGCAGCAGCAGCAGCACAGCTGCTTACTCTACCTGCAGCTGGTGAGCTAGCTGCGTGGCTGCCTCTGCCACCCTCCTCTCCTGCCACCACCATAGTACCAGCAGCAGCACAGCTGCTGTTGGCTGCTGCTGCTGCAGACTTGCAGCCAGCAGGGCCTCCGACAGCAACTCCTGCAGCAACCACTATGCCAGCAACACGACCACCATCGCTAGCTGTGTTACTGGCAGCTGGTATCGCCTCTGGCTGCTGCAGCTGAGGCTTCACACCAAGCTGCTGCTGCTGCTGCTGTCTCATCTGCTGCTGCTTTGCCTGCATCTGTTGCTGCAGCTGCTGCTGCAGCGGCAGCGGCACCACAAGCTGCAGCACAGCCCCCCGCCCAGATGCCGCGGGAACTTCACGCACAACCCCAAGCACCTCACACAGACCCGATGCAGCCTCAAAGTGCCTCGCCACAGCAGCAGTGTTAGGTGCTGCTGCTGGGGTTGATCCACCAACAAGCAGCGCCCGCAGATCTGCTCGGCTCAAGCCAATTGCCGCTGCAGAATCTGCATCGCCATCTAACCTCTGCTGCTGCTGCTGCTGCGCAAACGCATCCACAACAGCAGCCGCACTCCTCCACAGATCCTCATCGAGTGCTGCAAGCTCCTTGCCAGCTGCTGAGAGCTGCAGCGCACCTGTGGTGCTGCCGCGTGTTGCTGCTAACAGGCCCCCCTGCAGCAGCCGAGCAATGACGCCAGGCACAGCACCGGCAGTGCAGCTGCCAAGCGCTTTTGTGGTGGCTTGGCGCATCAGCTGCTCCAAGACCAGCACTTGCAGGCCGGATGGCCACTCCCCTAGGAACTGGAGAGCGTCCCTGCAAGGCAGCAGTGGCCAACAACAAGCAGGTATGTCAGTTCTGTGGACTAGTGGCTTGGCGCAGCAGCTTTTGTAATCAGCATGCTTGCAGGACGTTGGGCCAGATCACACAGAACTGCAGAATATACCTACAGACGGTGGCAACGGCACCAGCAAGCCAACAACGCATTCAATGACTACTGTGCGCTTCCGGCACTGCGGTTACACTCATAGCATTCAAGCTGATGTCGCCCTGCATGAGATGAGTCAGCAACCTAGCGGAGAGATGTGACTGTCCGGTGCCGCAACCTGTTCACATCAACTCACCTTGTGAGTTGCAGTGACTCCCGCGCAGCAGTTACAGCAGGTGACGCACCACCACCAGCAGCAGCAGCAGCAGGAACAGCTGGGGCCCACTCCCTGCTGCGATCTGCGCCATGTCCTGCTGCTGCTGCTGCCGCCATACCACTGGCAGCTGCTGGCTGGCTAGCACGTGCTGTGTCTACCGCAGTGCCGCAGCTAGCAGCAGCTGCACCAGTTGCCGTCTGTGGCCCTTGCTGCTGTGCTGCCACTTTCAGAGCAGCAGCAGCTGCTGCTGCACCCCCTGAAAGCGCTGTCTTGGGTCTAGGAACCTTGAAGACTGCAGCATCTCCTGCCGCTGCTGCTGCTGCCGCTGGAGCCATTGGTGTGACAACACTGTTTCCAGCAACGGCTGGCAGAGATGTAGTGCGTGCGGCAGCAGCAGCAGCAGCAGCTGGCTCTGGTAATACTTTGATACCAGCAGCAACAGCAGCAGGAGCACTGCTGTTCACCGTAGCTGCTGCTGCCTCTGCAGATGCTGCTGAAGCTGCGGGTACCACGGTTGGTAGTGCAGCTCCCACAGCAGCAAGAGCCGTCTCAGCTGCTGCTGTAGCTGCTGCCACTGCTGCTGCCTGCTGAGCTGGCACCTTGGGCAAATTCTTGCCTAACTGCAAGTGCCACATCAGCAGCTGCAGCAGCTGCTGTAGTTGCCCCCGCCATGCTCTGTGTACGTCACTCTGCTGCTCGCTGCTGCTGCCGCTGCCCTGCCTCGCTATGCTCGTCAGTGCGGGCAGCAGCAGCTGCTGCTGCTGCAGCATGTGCTGCTGGCTGTGTTGCTG
Organism: Tetradesmus lagerheimii; assembly: GCA_902809745.2. Classification (NCBI taxonomy): domain Eukaryota; kingdom Viridiplantae; phylum Chlorophyta; class Chlorophyceae; order Sphaeropleales; family Scenedesmaceae; genus Tetradesmus; species Tetradesmus lagerheimii. Next base: position 85,914 of record CADDIJ020003003.1, read on the forward strand.
CACGACTGCAAGTGCCACCTCGAGCTGCTGTTGCTGCTGCTGCAGCTCTGCAGTTAGCTGTGCGGACTCTTGTTCAAGCTGCTGCAGATGCATTAATGCATCAACCACCATGCTGCTATTGCCACTGCCAGAGTGCAGCAAACCACCACCCGGTGCTGATGCAGCAGGGGTTGCATTGCTACGTACGCCTGATGCTGTTGCGTTAGGCGCAGCAGATATCGGAGCCACCCCAGCAGCAGCAGCAGCAGCAGCAGCAGCTGGTGATGCTTGCTGGTGCGGCTCTGGCCCAGTGTTGGTGTTGCTGCTGCTGCTGAGTGCGGCAGCTCGCAGCAGCTCCTGCAGTGCCTGGCTGCTCTGGCCCTGCTGACCAGCCAAACCACTACCACCAGCACCAGCAGCAGCAGGAGCACCAAGCGGCGCGGTCCCTGTTGCAGCACGCAGCAGCTCCTGCAGCCCTTGACTGCTCTGGCTCTGCTGACCTGCCAATGCGCTTTGCGCCGCTGCAGCTGCAGCCGCAGCAGCACTGGAACCTTCCCTGCTGATCATGCCAGTTCCTGCAGCACCTAAGCCCTTGTGACGATTGCTGTCAAAAGCAGCGACGGCCTGCTGCTGCTGCTGCTGCTGGAGCAGCATGCTGGCATTGCTGCTGTTGTACCTTGCTAGCTGCTGCTGCTGTTCTGCAATCCGTTGCAGTGCAGCCTGCTGCAGCCCTGCAACCCCCGCTGCTGCTGCTGCTGGCCAAGTCAAGCTGTCAGATCTGGCAACAGCCTGTACATCAGAAAAGCTTCGCTTCACACCAGCCAGCCCACCAGCCACTGCTGCTGCTCTCGCTGCAACTGCTGCTGTAACATCGGACTGACTGCGCCTGCCTGCAAGCCCAACCATACCATTAGCATTGAGGCCGCTACTAACACTGATCTGCCTAGCCATGCCGCCGCTGCCGCTGCCGCCACTGCTGCTGCTAGCAAGGTTGGCTGCTGCTGCTGCTGCCATGCAGTGATCTTCAGCCCACTGAAGCATCTTCACTGCCAGATCGTCATATGACATCAGCTTGCCATCTGCTGCTGCTGCAGCAGCATTGCTGGCTAAGAAGGCAGATACAAAGTCAGCTGGGTTAGTGCCGGTGGCAGCAGCAGCAGCGGCAGCAGAAGCAGCGGCGGCTGACAGCTGCCGGAACTGGCCAAGCTGAGCTGGCACCCCCTGGGTGGCCTGAGCTAGCTGCTGCTGCTGCTGCTCCTGCTGCTGCTCCTGCTGCTGCTCCTGCTGTTGTAAATACGCACTACCAGCGGCTGCGGAACTGCACTGCTGCTGCTGCTGGTGGTGTTGAATGAGTGAAGGACTGTGCTGCTGGGGCGGCTGCTCCTGCTGGTGTTGATGTGCACTACCCACGGCTGCGGAACGGCGCTGCTGCTGCCGGTGGCTCGCCCGTGATGGCTCGGCTGTTGTCTTGTCTTCGTTGGCTTGATGCAGCTGCAGCATTGCCAGCAGAACCTGGCGAGCATCTGCAGTGGTCTGCTGCTGCAATGGCTGCTGCTGCAACAACTGCTGCTGCTGCTGCTGCTGAAGAGAGTCCTGTTCTGTCGCCCTTGTTTGTTGCTGCTGCAGCATCTGCTGCTGCCTTGACGGTTGCTGCTCAGCAGCCGCAGCCAGCGGCAACCCAAGCTGCTTCGCTAGCAATGCTAGAATGCTCGGCACTGCTTCCGTCTGCTGCTTATTTGCAGCCTCAGCTGCCGTTGCTGTTGCTGCTGCTGCTGCTGCACCCTGCTGGCCTTGTGCTGTGGCAGCAGCAGCAGCAGCAGTGCTTGCTGCCAAAGCTTCTGATTCAACTGCAGGTGAACCTGCAGCAAGCAGCCTGCCCAGTTGCTGCAGCTGGGACTGCTGCTGCTGCTGCTGCTGCACAGCAGCGTCCGACTGCTGCTTTTGCAACTGCACAGCGATGCTCGACAGTTGCTTGTGCAGTGCAGCAACGCTGGATGGGTGCTTCTGCAGCACAGCAGCATTGGACAGCTGCTTTTGCAATCCCGCAATATTGGACGGTTGCTTGTGCAGCTGCAGCGGTGCCACTTTAGGTGAGTGCTTGACAAGACCGGACGGCCCTGCTGCTGCTGCTGCTGTTGCAGTTTTGGCTGAAGCGCCAGGTACGCCTGAAAGCTGCTTGCTTGCGCTGAATACAGGGTGCTTGCTAGGCACATGCCGATGAAGCTGCAGCCCTCGTGGCGGCGACCGATCCCTGCTTGCGCCACTTACACCCTGCTGCTGCTGCTGCACTTGCTGCAGAGGCTTCAGCTGCTGCTGGTGTGCCGCTTGCTGCAGCAGCTGCAGCAGCAATGCGGGTTGCTCCAGCAGCTGCAGCAGCAATGCGGGTTGCTCCAGCTGTGAGCCTTTGCCATCGGCTGACTGCTGCTGCTGCTGCTGCTGGTAGCTAGACAGCAATGCTGATCGCTGCTGCAACTCATGTGCAACCTGACCATTACCAGTGCCACCCTTGACATGCGCAGTAGCAGCAGCTGCAGCAGTTGCTGCAGAGCCTTGCTGGGTGGCTGTGCTACTGTCAGTCGGCATGGCTGAACTGCCCCGCACTGCAGCTAGCACAGCTGCGATTGCTGCAGGCAGGGACGATTCTTCAGCAGGTGGCACTACAGTACTGCTGCTGCCGAGATGTGCTAGCAGCGCTGCAGCTGCATCTTTGGAGGACGTTGGTGCTGCTGCTGCTGCTGGGGGTGTAGCTGCCAGCCCATGTACTGAGGGCTCTGCTGTCAGACGTGGCTCTACAGCACTTGCTTCTCCTGCACTTGCTGCTGCACAAACTGCCTTGCCCTGCTGAGATTGTTGTTGCAGCAGCTGCAATGCCTGGCGCAACAGCTCATGCTGCTGCTGCTGCTGCTGAGTTGCGCCCGTGACAGCGCTACCACCTGCTGCTGCTACAGCAGGTGTTCGGTGCTCTCCAGCAGCTGTTGCTGTCTGGTTGGGCCAGCCATCACTTTCCTGCAAGCCATCACCATTCAGTGGCTTGCTGCGCTTTGCGCCTGGCGCATCAAGTGCTTCAAGGGCGGCTCGCATGCTGGATGGATTAGCCTGCTGCTGCTGCTGCTGCTGCTGGGAGCCTGAGTTGCTTCGCTTCACACCTGCTTCCGTGCCAACTACTATGTTTGCTGCAGTAGACGCATCCTGGCCTGATGCCGGCAGGATGCTGCTCTGCATGCCTGATGTCCACTTTCAGCAGACGTAAGGCTGCTAGCTACTGCTGCTAGCTGTTGCAAGGCTCTTGCTGCTGCCTCATGGTCAGTGGGTGCTGCAGCAGCATGCCTGCAACCCCTACCGCAGTTGCAGATGTTCCTTCTGCCGGTTGCGGGCCAACGCTAGCCCTGATTCCCATGCACCCAGCCCGAGCTGTTGTGAGCGAACCTGCAGTGCTGGGTGTGATGCTGCTGCCCTACAGCCTGTTAGGCACAGGACAACGAAGACCCGTGACAGCTCCGATGAAGCTTTCTACCGTGTCAACACCGAGGTGCCTGTTAAGCCCTACGAGCTGCTGCTGCTGCTCTGCGGTCGGGGCCTGTCAGTTGAGCTGTCGCCCACCCCAGCTGTTTGACGGCTGAAAGATATACCAAAGTTTGCATAAAATTATTCCACGAGAGCGGGCTTGCGAAGGACAAGTTCAATTACAGGGTATGGCAGCACACCGTCTCGCCGAGGAGCACTGAGCTATTGAAGTCACGGGCACACGAACTACAATCGCCAACAGAGATCAGCAGCAACTGGTTGAACGGCCGTGTGTGTCGCTGCTCGCTCGAACTGGCGATGGCACCTGCTGCTGACAAGGATGGTTGGCACGTCCTGTGACTGGTGAACTTCACTCAAATGACGGTCAGGTGATTTTGGCTGAGTCAGAACGCCTAACTAAGCAGCGAGCAGCACCTGAGAGTTTCTCAGAGCTTTGTCAATCAGAGGTTCATGAAGGCGGCATTACAGAGCATCTCCTTTGGTCCTCATCACAACCAACACAACTGAAAAGCTGAGAATTTGGGGCGGCACACTGTGCCAGTGCCGGAGAGTGTGAAAGCTCACAGCACGGCCCCTATCTTTCTCATCTGCTCAAGAACTGCAACACGTGACCTACAGTTTGACACCAACACCTACAGGCTGTAGGCTACAGCACTCCTCGCACTCAGCTAGCTACTTCACTCCTGTTCACCACGCCAGGCAGTGCAGCATGAACTGCATCAATCAATGCGCACCACTCACTGCAGTCACTGCAGGAGTCTTGCAGCCCAGCTGCTGGCAGCAGGCCTCAAAACATGGCACTTGGGCAGTGCCCACAAATAAAAGTCTAGAACCTGACATGTATGTATATCCACCTCTCACAACGTAGCCTAAACTATGTGTGCACAGCACGGTCATTGCAGCACAGGCACACACCTAGACAGTCGACATGTAACAATAGCAGCCTGCTATTGTTATACGGTACGGTATAAGAATAACAATGAAATCATATCAATGACCACATCTCCAACTGCAGGAGACACAGTGGCGGCTAGGTCAGACAAAAAGCCTGAAATGCTTTGAACTACGGCACACAGAGGCACTGCTAGGCTGCTGCATTGCAGCAGCTGCTACAAACCCTACACAACCTCACAACTGCAGCTGCTGCTTATATTGCAACTTCAGCTGCTATGCGTCAACTGCTATGCGTGAGCTGCCGAGCACAATCAATCACGGCCGCAAATTGAACAACTACAGCATACCGTGAACTTGAACGTTGCAAAATTTGCAGTTGAGAGCAGGCACCACAACACTCTGCCAGAGTGACTGTACTTCAAAATCTCGTGGCGAAAGAACCATGCTGAAATACCCTTTCACGGCCTGATAGCGCTGCTGCTGCTGCTCACCAGAGGCGCATGCCGCTGCTGCTGCTGCCAGTGCCATCCGCATCCTGCAAGTTGCCAGCGCCTGCTGCCCCCACCAGCTGCTGCCACAGCTGCTGCTGCACGTCATCCCTGCTGCTGATCTTGCACAGTAGCTCAGGCGTTACCTGCTGCCACCTGCTGATGCCAGGCACCTTCATGGGGTACTGCCACACCTCAACTCCAGGCCACAAGTCACGCAGCGCACTGATCACTACATGCGCAGGCGCACGTACGTACTGCAGCTGACCATCTGCAGCACTGCTTGCTGCTGCTGCTGGGGCTTGGTCCCTGGCGCGAGCTGTATCTGACCCACTGCTGCTGCTGGCCTTGCTGCCTGTGCCAGCTGCTGGGGCAGATGTCGCTGCTGCTGCTGCTGCTGCAGCAGGGGTCTTGCGCTGCGGCAGTGGCTCCTCTAACAAGATGCTGTGTGCCAACACTCGAGGGTCAGCCGCACGTGCTAGTACCTTGCTGTTACGCAGCACTACACGCATGCTTGTCGCAATGTGCAACTGCTGCGCTGGCCGCATCCCTGGCAGGGCCAGCAGCACCTCCTGCACCTGCCCGGGCTGCCCCAAGCTGACAAACCGTGACGTTACTAACACTTTCAAACTTGACAGCTGGCTGAGCTCCTGCAGGCCTGGCAGCTCGAAAGCTTCGCAGTGCTCACATTCCCAAGTGCCTAGCTGCAGCTCTAAGTGGTGCAGCTTCTTGCAGCTTGCGAGGTGTCCAAGGTTGAAGTTTGCGGACGTGCTCCAGCCTCCAGAATCCTCAAACGCAAACGCCTGCACGGTCAGGCTGCTGAGGCCAGCTACTGCTGCAATGCTGGCTGGCAGCCGCTGCACTGCGCGGATGGACGTGTCAGCACGCAGCGTGAGCTTCACATCTGGGATATGTCGGATCGGCTCAAAGCTCATGCCTGGCAGCGATGCTGCTGATGCTGAGTCAGCAATTGAGATGTCCAAGTGCTGCAGGTACTGCAGCGTCCGCAGGAAGCTCGGCAGGCGAGGGAAGCCTAGGGGGGAGCTGTGGGGGAATATGTCCTCTGGGTTGGGACCCATGCGCAGGCTTGTTAGGTTGGTGAGTCGCGAGAGAGACTCCAGAGGCTCTGCTGCTGCGTAGACGCTGGCATGGCTGCAGCGCAGCACCAGAGAGCGCAGCCGAGTGGCCTGTACAGGTGGGAAAAACAAAATTAATAAGGTTGCAGGCAGTGTGGGTGAGCTGCTGTGAGGGGGAGTGAGCTTGTGTAAGGGATGATGGGATGTGTAGTGGTTGTGCCTGTGCAGGCAAGATGATGTGCTGACATGCGACCAGGGGCAATGCAAGCTCATGACCCAAATGAGCTTAGTAGCAGTGGCGCAGTGTGGAGGTTTGGGAAGTGAACATTTGGCGCGTGGTTATGTCAGGTGGTGGTGTCTTTTGAGATGCCGCAACTTGTGAGGAGTGGTTGATATGGATGATCTCTGGTGCAACTAGCATCGCATCCATTGTGTTGTGCCATTGGATTGCGCTCATGTTGGCTTTAGCCAGTTTACTCCCGCTTTTATGGTGTTTCAAAGCACACCTTTAGGTGTGCCAGCTTATGCCTTGTACAATCCTGATCGAGAGACTAGGACTATTTTGGCTTCAAAGTTGCTTCAATCTCCCTTTTTGGCGCAAGATTGCGTTCACTTTGTGTGGTGCATGCCGTCTGAGATGGCGAACGGCCTACGTGTAACTTCCACTCTCTCAAATGTTACTGCTTAAGATCCAACCAGATGAGGTGACATTGTTGCTGTATGTGCTTGTGGTTGCTGCTGCAGGCACAGGCCGATATAGCTGTGAACAGCATCAAGCTGCTGCTGCTGCTGCTGCTGCTGCTGCTGCTGCTGCTGCTGCCATGTCCACTGCTGTCACTGCGGGTGAATCCACCTGCTGCCTTCACCATGGGGACAAAATGCGGCCTGATCAGCTCACCTGCGATCCCAACTGGTCTGCGATCTGGTCCAGCGCGTTGGTCTGCCAGTTCTTGCCGGTCAAGTGCAGCTCGATCTCTCGCACGCTGTGAGGCACGCTGGGCATGGCCTCCAGCAGTGGCGCAGCATCACACGTGTTGAGCTGCAGCGACTGCAAGTTCGTGAGGCTCTTCAAGCTCTGCAGCCCGCTGCCTTCTACGGGCGGTGGCACGCTAGACATGGATGTGAAAGCGAGCCGCTCCAGGCTGGGCATGCTCTCCAGCAGCGTGCCCGTTGCTGCTCCAGAAGCCCATGGGAGGTCCGCACTGCGTGCTAAGCTCATCAGCGGGCATGCTGCTGCCTGCAGCTGCGCCGCACCATCGGGGAGCGCCACATGCAGGTAGCTGGGTACATGCTGCTTCTGCAGCTTGAGCTGCACGGCGTCAACTGTTGCCGCCTGCTTCCATGATCTGCAGACACAAGCAAAGCGACTGCGCTGCTTGATTGGCAGGAAGTGGAACACGCGGACTAAGGCCTCTTGGGGAAGCTCCTCTGCCATTCTTCTTATCAATGCTGATCCACTTGATCGAGTCGGTCTCCTAGATTCGGTATCTATGCTGAGCAGGGAACTAACGAAGGCACCATTCGTGTGTGGGTCTGGTATGTTTCCAAAAGACCGCCAGCCGAGCCCGCCATAGAGTAGGTTTGCTGGTGACGCTATACACCGGAAACGACAAATAAATAGCACATGATTATGTTTATGGTACCATGGGTGAAGCAGCCAGCGAATCTTTGAACTGCTCTCGATCGGTGCTCAACTGACACGCTGCTGCAAAAAACTGCACTAGACTTCTGCTAATGCTAGAGTGCACTCGTGCTGCATACTTTGCACTTCGGCATGATTGGCCAACAGCAGTTCCATATATAAACACAACCACACCCAGCGTTGTCTGGTGCATACGCAGTACAGCTGCTTAGCACAGCATCAAGTGCTGGCATGCCACTGCCGCTGTTACTGCTGCACAACAGCAGACTATTGTCATGCAACTGCAGGTGTTGGCCCAGTGGCACTGCACATATGTGAGCTGCATCCATCCCAATCACACAGCGCTATGCGCATGTGGGGTCCACACTACCAACCAACAGCAGATGCCAGCTCAGTGTTGGCTCTGCGCATGTGAGCTGACATCCGCTCCAACCGCAAAACAATGTGCTCACGCACTCCCCTAACCAGTGCGCCAGTCATCCAGCCTAGCCTAGCCAACAATCAGAAGTGCGGCTCACAACGCAGGCTTGCGTGCCAAATATCACACATGCAGCGACTGCATGGCGTCATGCCAGCCACCATCGGCTGCTGTGGCTTGATGATGATGAAGGTGATAATGATGCAGCGACTACAGCCACTGTGGCCACTGGCAGCACTCAGTCAATGTAGGGCCTGAATGGCCACCTGGCAACCGTTGCCAGCAACAGTGTTGTTTGGGGCTGCTGTTGTATGCGTTTAAGTTG
>CADDIJ020003004.1:0-103527 GCA_902809745.2 Tetradesmus lagerheimii
AGCAGGATTTGCAGCAGGTGCTGTTGTTTTTCCGGTAACGCTCCTTGTGTGGCATGGGCAGCCAATGTCACCAGAGTAGTTGGCACGATTGCTGCCAGGTGTTGCGCAGCTCTTAGTTGGAGTGGAGGTTCTAGTGTCAACTTGCATCCAGACTTAGCACGCTGGCCACTGTTGCTGTAGTGCGTGGCTGCTCCAGTGTTATATTGTTCTCCTGTTGTCTGCCGCTCCTGTTGCGATGGAGTTCCTTTAGGCAGTTTAGGGTCCGCCGAGCCCTTCCCCAGCAGGGATCAAGGACAGTGTTTCGTTGCGCAGCGCGCTCGTTGCCCTGTTGGTGTGAGTTGTTATGTTGGGTGTCATTCTGATGCAGCAAGGCGAAAGTATAAATTAGCCGTTTACGGCGTTTATACTAGCCGGCACTGCTAATAGGGCGGTTGGGTGGGTGTAGCTGTTGTGCCTATGGGGTTTAGGTGGGTCCCTGCTTTTAGGGGCACGGCCCTGCCTTGCTGGGCCTCTTTCTTGCTGCTGCCTTCGGGCAGCAGCAATCAGTCGTTGTTGTTTCCCGCCCGCCCACCCCTCTTCTTCTGCTGTTGTGGTGGTGTTGAGGGGGGCTCGGGTTTGGGTTGGCGAGCCCGTTTCCCAAATGTAACAATTCATTCTGATGCAGCAAGGCGAAAGTATAAAAATATATAAATTAAAAAAAAGGATTTTTGAGGATAGAATTTTTGGAGCACTACGGTATACCACACGGCAGTAGGTGGGTGCAGGCACAAAAGTGATGTACATCGCACTCATCAGGTAGTGCAACATGCATTGGCGGCGCGCTCAATGGGTATGTCATGTGCATGAATAACCCAACAGGCCTGATTGAGCTGTCCTGCCTCTGAAGGTGCAGCTGCGCTAGCAGCAAATGCAACGCGCACGATTCAAAGATTCTGAGGCCGTTTTTGGCCGTTCTGTGCTTTGCCTTCCTCACCTTGAGACCGCTCAAGTGCTGCAGCGCTGTCTGCATCTGCTCCGGCGACACTGCCACAAAATGGCAGTCCAAGCTCAGACACAGCAGCCCTGCACCTCCGCTTGCACCAGCCACTGCTTGGCCTCCCTGCAAGCCCTCTGTCACCTTGCCCCCACTGCTGCACTCTGCTGCTGCTGCTGCTGCTGCGGTGCAGCTCTGCTGCACCGACAAGCCCTGCAGGCCCTGTGTAAGCTCCACTAAGGCAGCGCCATCAATTGCCACCTTGCCGCACAAGCTCAGGGAGGTCAGCTGCCTGAAGGCTGCACCTAGGCCAGTCAGCTGCCCTGATGTGAGTCGCACTGGGCATACGCTGGCAAAGGCCAGCAGCTGATCGCGTAAGCGCAATCCCAGGTGGCTGCAGGCGCGCAGCTGCAGTAGAGAGCAGCAGCAGCAAGCAGCGCGCGGATACAAGCGAATCACTGCATGTCCATGTCTATCAAATGGCAGCTGCTGGTGAAGAGCCAGCAGCTGATTGTGTAACCGCAGTCCCAGGTGGCTGCAGGCGCGCAGCTGCAGTGAAAGGAAGCAGCAGCAGCAGCACTGACAATCTTATCAGTGACGAGTCTGGTGCAGTAACCCCACCTGGCTAGGCAGCTCATGCAGCCGCATTCTATCAGCAGACAGCTGTTCACCCCAACGGCTGCCTTTGAAGCTCCATCCTCCCTTGCGTAACTGCAGATGTTTTGTGTCCTTCTGCCCCCCCCCCTCACCTGGCTAGGCAGCTCATGCAGCCGCACCACATCAGCAGGCCGCAGCAGCGCAAGCTCCAAGCTGGCAGTGCCACAACTGCCGCAGCTGCCGACCACCTTAGGATCTCCTGCGTTGCTGCTGCCTGTACTGCCTGTATTGCGAGCTGCACCACCAGCTGTACTGCATGCTGTACTGCCTGTTGTACTGCCAAGCGTACTGCCCAGCTCTTGTAGCAGGGCTAGGCCGAGTACTGGCCAGCCCCAGGGAGTGCTGTTGTGGCGGCGAGTGAGGTCCAGCTGGATTATGGACTCTGTGGTGGCAGCAGCAGCAGGAGAAGAGGAATGCAAACGGCAACAGCGATGCTGTCAGTGTTGACAGATTGCCACAGCGTCCCAAAGCATCAAATAACAGAGCACAGCAAGCATTGACTACTACTATTGAGAGATGCGCAAGTAGACCGAATGTTCACACTGTGGTGCCCACGCATACTTCAATGCAGACAAGGTATATCTTGCAGCGCTGCTGCAACAATGTAACTAACACAGCAGTACAGCCATCACAACATGAGCTGAGCTGTACTCTCAACTCACCAAACCGCTCAATGATGCGCTGAAGGTGCACCGGCACAGCTCCTTCTTGCAAGTTGCCAATCAAGCCATCCACAATAGCCCCCACATCCTCCAACATAACCTCCCCTGCACCACCGCCAGCACCGTCACCAGCAGCAGCAGCAGCAGCAGCAACTGCGCCGCCACCGTCTGCTGCGACCATCACTGCACCAGCAGCACCATCTGCAGCTGGTGCTGCGTCAGCATCTACCAGCTGCGGCATGTTGTCATCATCATCAGTATCGCCGTCATCAACCCCAGCAGCAGCAGCAGGGGGAGCTTGGGCTTGGCCCACTGCATCTGCAGCTGCTGCTGGTGGTGCTGCTGCTGCTGGCGGCAGTGTGACTCTGCCTACTGCCAGTTGTGTGAGGCCTGTCAGCTGGTGTACCAAGTCACACAGCACGCCGTACTGCACACAATATGACGAAGACACAAAAGGGTACAGTCAGGATGTCTCATGCACAAATCTTACGCCTATCAACCGTAGTGTAGATGCTGCATGCAGCAAGAGAGTGCGCACCAGCTGAGAGCATGCTGCAGCTGCATGTGAGCTCAGCCCATACACATTCAATGCAGCAGACATGCGCCAGCGCTACAGAATCTATCAACGCAACACAAGGTTGTACTGTTGTGCAGCAGCAACTCCCACCTGCACATCTTGTGTAAGCTCCAGCACCTGACGCAGGCACGTGTGAAGCAACAGACAAGCAACAGAGGCGCAGGCGCAGCGCGTTACGGTCAGACAGCAGCAGCATAGTAAGGGCAGTCCGTACATACTCGTACTTGCCAAGACAACAGCTGGATAGGCAATGAGCAACTTGACAGGCATGGATACCACAGCTGATGTCTTCGCATCCCTATAATAATAATCAATCCTTGTAAGCCATACCTTTCGGCATCGGCAACCGCGCCTCACCCACTGGGGAGGCGGAAAGCAGACTGATTATTCTCTCTATTTTCGGTGTAAGGTAGACCACCCAGACCCTTACACCCCTTCCTAGGCAGCATGTGGGAATCACCCCATACGGTGGACTGCATACCTAGCAGGGCCGGTGTGTATATAGCCAGCAATCGACGGAGTCCTGCGAGGACATTAGCAGCATCCTTCCTTCGGCTTTCGCCGACTGTATCCCTGAGTCCAGAGACATACTGCTTAGGCTCAGAATCGAACCTGCAACCTTTCGGCCACTGTTCGTCCGTCATCACCACTGCGCCACGTGTTTAACGTCCCGCCGCATCCCTATCTCGGCATCCCTCCAACATCAACAGTGTTCATGCTGCAGCCATGTCAATCTGTGAGCCCAGCCATTGTTCATGCCAAAAATTTGCAGGCAATGAGGAGCTGACTCGCCCACCAGAGCAGGAAACTGTCTGCCTCCATGAACCAAACAGCAACCAACAAACCCACCTGCAGCCGTGTGAGTCTGCTGAGTCCAGCCAGCGGTTCAAGCACCACCCTGCCTGACAGCCGCAGCTCAGCCAGCGCAGTCAGCCGCATCAGTTGCACAACAACAGTTGCAAAACAACAGCTGATACCTTCGCATCCCTATCTTCGCATTCATCGGATCAACAACAGATAAACTTCACCTGCAGCCGCGTCAGTCTGCTGAGTCCAGCCAGCGGCTCAAGCACCACCCTGCCCGACAGCCCCAGCTCACTCAGCGCGGTCAGCCGCATCAGCGCAGCAGCCAAATGCGCGCCATCCCTCAAATCAACTACAGACGATCCTCACCTGCAGCCGCGTCAGTCTGCTGAGCCCAGACAGCGGTTCAAGCACAACCCTGCCTGACAGCCGCAGCTCACTCAGCGCAGACAGCCGCATCAGCGCAGCAGCCAGGTGCGCGCCAGGGCAGTGGAAGGCGTGCAGGCTGAGCTGCTGCAGCTTAGCCAGCCCCCCAAGCGATGCAAAAGACGCACAGTTGGCACGCCATGACGTGATGCTGCCCTGCAGTGGATGCAGCAGTGACCAAAAGCACAATTAGGACGCCATCGTGTAATACACCAGGGCAGTGGAAGGTGTGCAGGCTGAGCTGCTGAAGCTTGGCCAGCGCACCAAGCGATGCAAAAGACGCACAGTTGGCACGTCATGACGTGATACTGCCCTGCAGTAGATGCGGCAGTAACGAAAAGCACACAATCAGCACGCCATCATGTAATACACCAGGGCAGTGGAAGGCGTGCAGGCTGAGCTGCTGCAGCCTGGCCAGCGCCCCAAGCGATGCTAAAGACGCACAGTTGGCACGCCATGACGTGATACTGCCCTGCAGTAGATGCGGTAGTAACCAAAAGCACACAATCAGCACGCCATCGTATAATACACCAGGGCAGTGGAAGGCGTGCAGGCTGAGCTGCTGCAGCTTGGCGAGCGCCCCAAGCGATGCAAATGAAGCACAGTTGGCACGCCATGACGTGATGCTGCCCTGCAGTATACAGAAAGCAACACAGGAGGCGGTGCAGAGAGAAGACAGTGTACAGTCAGTGATGCGGGTATGACATGATGCTGCCCTGCAGTAAAGAAGCACAGCCGGCACGCCATGAAAGCGATGCCAACGATGCACAGTTGGCGCGCCATGACGTGATGCTGCCCTGCAGTAGATGCGGCAGTAGAGAGGCACAGTTGGCACCACACCGCCTCAAGGAGTACCACCTGTGTGAGAGCCACTGACAGGTGCACCGGCAGGTGCTGACGACAAGCACACAGTCGTCAAGACAACCCCACCAGCTGCTGTTGCATTGGTCGCGCAGCCCCCACCGCCACATCAACAGTAAGCGCCTCCAGTCATGTGACAAGCAATTTTGTCATGTGACTGGCTACAGCTCCCTTGCGTCATGTTCAGACTGTCGCTGGACACACCTGCACACTGACAGTGAGCGCCTCCAGCTGTGTGAGGCGAGCCAGTGTTGGCAGGTGCTGACCACAATTTACTTGTCCTCAGGACAACCTGACCAGCTGCTGTTGCTTCACAATACAATACATCATTGCAGACGCAGACCTCACCTGCACGCTAACAGTAAGCGCCTCAAGTTGTGTGAGGCGTGCCAGTGCCGGCAGGTGCTGACAAAAAGCACAAAATCGTCACGTAACCCCCACCAGCTGCTGTTGCAACATTAAAGTGCAGACACACAGCTCTCACCTGCACACTAACAGTGAGCGCCTCCAGCTGTGGGAGCCGTGCCAGCGCTGGCAGGTGCTCGTGTGGCAGGGCAGGCCGGAACGACGGCAGCAGCAGCTCCCTCAGGCAGGGCAAGCGCTGCAGGCAATGCAGGTACATAACACATTGTGTTAGTAGAATTGCGTCACAAATCAAACTCATGATGCATGCTTGAGGGTACAATGATGCTGCCAATGATGCAGCCCAACACAGCCCCAGCTCCTTGGGGGGTTTGGGGTGCGGTCAGGCCTGCGAATTGTATCCACTTCTGATACCATTCTGCACAGGACCCAATCTGCACCAATCTACGGCAGTCGAGTGCATTGGCAGCAGCAGCTCCTTCAGGCAGGGCAAGCGCTGCAGGCAGTGCAGCAGTTGTTGCGGTCAGTGCAGCTGGTCAGTGCATAGTAGATGCGCATCATTGGTCAAATCCATGATGCATGTTTGAGGGCCCAATGATGCTGCCAACTATGCAGCCGAATGCAGCCCCAGCTCCCAGGTGCAGTCAGGCCTGCATATTGTATTGGCATTGGATAGCATTCTGCACAGCACGGATTGTGCATCGAGCATCAGTGATGTGCTTCAAGGTGGACACTGACAGCAGCAACCTCACACAATGAATCTAAATGCACTTGAAAATTCAAAACAGCCTCACCTGCAGCACTGCCCACTGCACAGGCGCCTCAGGGAATGCATCAAGCTGCACACTGGCCTGCACCAGCCTGGCATGCCTGGCCAGAACAACCCCAAGGCCGCAGCTGCAATCGTTCAGCATTAACAGCTGTACAGCAATGAGCCTCACCTGCAGCACTGACCACTGCACAGGCGCCTCAGGGAACGCATCAAGCTGCACACTGACCAGTGCTGCCAGCCCTGCAGGGCTCAGCTGGCTGGGCAGGGAGCTCAGAAACCTAAACACGCCACGGCCTGCTGTAGCATTGCTGGGGTACTCCTGCAGGACAAAAGTTAGCACAAGCAGCATTAGCGGCAACCCGATGCACTATTATAATATACATTGCATCTATAACACAAGGTCAGGGTAAATTCGCCAATGGCATGAACACAAGCGTGATACCGCACTTGATCCGCACCCCAATGCCTTTCCGCTCAAGCCACCTACCTTGTTGCCAGGGCAGTGGTATCTGCGCTGCAATGCGTCCGATGCCGCAGCACTGCCTTATCACCCTGTACGTCCGCTGCTAACCTACCTCTATCCAGTGCGCGCAAGCACTACTATCGCTTTGCCTATCCTCAAAGGCCACCCACCTTGTTGGCAGGGCAGTGGTAGCTGCGCTGCAATGCATCCAGGCACAGACGAGGCCTGCGGTGATGCTGCCCCGCAGCATCACTCAGCAGTGGCGATGACCTGGACATGGGCAGTGCTGTCGCTGCACCCCGCTGCTGCTGCTGCTGCGCCTGTTGTGCTGCTGCTGGTTCTGCAGTGGTGCAACTTGGCTCACTGCTGATGCTGCCGCTGCTGTGGTGACGCACTGCAGATAAGGCACCTGGGTCCTGGCCATGTTTGGCTGCACCAGCAGCAGCGGCTGCAGCAGACCAGCAGCCACCACTGCTACTGCTCGATCTGCTGCTATTTCCTGCAAGCGTGTTGATCACCGCAGCTGCTAGCTGCTGCTCTTCATGTGTGCTGACATCGACGTAGATCATATCGCAGTGCGGAAACGCATCCAGCAGCAATTGCACACCGTCAAGTGACGAAAGCCGCTGTTGCTGCTGCAGGGCTGCACTGCAGTCAAAATCCTCTTGCTCATAGTTTGACTCTGCGTCTTGCAAGCTCTCCTGCTGTAATGCATCTTCTGCTGCAGCTTCTGCTGCTGCTAGGGCTTCAGCTGCCTCATCCACCCCTACTATACTGCTGTGCTCGCTGATAGCTGCGGCAGGCAAATGTGTTGAGCTGCTGTGGGCACTGCTGTCACCATAGTTGACTGGCAGCAGCGGCAGTAGCAGCTGACTAGGGTAGGCTGTTGCGTGTGACACACATGCGCCCAAGTCCTGGCGCCATGCACTGCAAGCCAAGCGTGCTGCCAATATGTCGTCCCTCGTCAGACAGCGTGCAATAACCTGCGATAGATCAAAAGAAAGTTATGTAGTAGGTATGTGGCAGCTGCATAGAGGCAACGAGGCAACACTGCACATGAATATCAGATTATTCCCTGATCAGCAGTGACCGGAACGTTGCGCAGTGCAAGACTTGCTGCCAGTGCTGTATGCCTGCATTTTACGTCATGAGCACTTGATTATCATTGAGGTGCCACTACAAGCTTCGCTGCGTGTCCAGGCTTACCTCCCAGGCTGCATTTGGCAGCAACCAGCTGTTGCTGCTGCAGCAGCGGTGGAGGGCATCAACGTCCACAACCTGCTCCATGACGGATGCGCCAACCACCCTAGCAATTGCTACACCGTGCGACGAATGAACTCGACACAGCAATCGTGGCTCGACGTTGTGCAGGAGACGCTAGCGTTGTCGTGCAGAAGAGAGACTTTATGCAAGAGCCCTAATCAACCAGGTGCGTGCGTTCGCTATACTCATGATATGATACAGCATCGATAATCACGCGGAAAGCTTGCTCACCAGTTGCAGCGTGTATGCCAACAACAAAGCAGCTTCAAAGACCTGGCTACGGTTCCTGGAGTGTGACAACTGCCGCAAGCGGGCAGATCCGGCAACTTTAAGCAGCATAAGTGTTATAAGTGCTTGATATCAGCTTCGCTTGCCACCAGGGTTTGGAACCACGCTGTTGCCGACACGGTTGCTGCTGCTGCTGCTGTCTAACCAGCTCGTAGGACTCGTATTGATCAGCGAGCTTCGCGCCTTACCATACCCCAGTGAAGTGGCAACGATGCTCAGCAGGCTAGCTCAGCTCTGCTCACGCCATGCACTAGCTCAGACTGGGTCACAGCTGCTGTGCTGCCTTGCGGCCGCCTCTAGCTCTGCTCCCAGCAGCATCACCTGGTGGCCTCAACAGCAGTATCATCATCACCAGCAGCATCATCTGTCTTTCAGCAGCAGTAGCGATGCAGCGCTGAGCCCACCACAGCAGCAGCAGCAGCAGCAGCAGGCGCAGCCGTCTGAGGCACAACAAGCAGTGCGTATCTCACCCTCATTGCAGCATAGATCTTGATGCACCAGTCTCTGCATCACATGCATGTTCCCCACTGCGCACCTGCATTATGCATGTTCCCCACTGCGCACCTGCATTATGCATGTTCCCCACTGCGCACCTGCATTATGCATGTTCCCCACTGCGCACCTGCATTATGCATGTTCCCCACTGCGCACCTGCATTATGCACTTGGCGTGCAATGGCAGCACTGGCAGTAGCAGAAGCAGAAGCGGCGGCGCAGCGGCAGTGTCCGTCCACTGCTTGCAACTTGTGATGGTGCTAGGCATTCACACACCCAGCTGTTGTAGTTCCACAATGTCAAGCTCAGCTCCTACTGCCATGTGCTTCGATGATAATAACAGCTGGAACCATTGCGACAAACTCTGTGACATTGCCCCCCTTTTTTCCATGCCATCTTCCATTCCTCCTGCAAGCAGGGTGCCCAAGCAAGCAGCAGCTCAGCAGCAGCAGTGCAGCCAACACAGCCAGCCCTCCAGATCTTGAAGGTGCTGATTGATGCTGAGCGGCCTCTCTCCTCTCACGAGCTACACGCTCTTGTGCAGCAGCAGTACAGCAACTTCCGCACCCGCAACTCCTTCAAAGCCTACCTCAAGTTCCTGCAGCGGCAGAGGTACGTCCAAACCAAGGCACCAGCAGTCTCTCGCACTGGCCACAAGAAGAGCAGCAAGGGCAGTGACGGCCACTGGCTGTTCGTCCCTTCACATCTGGGACTGAAGTTGGACTTGAACGCTCCTGGGAAGCCGCTGCAGGCGCTAGCGCGCAAGCAAGCAGATGAATGGACACAGAAGGAGCTGCCAGATTATGTGCAGCATCTGCGCGAAGGCCGCGTGCCAGTGACGTGGCAGAACTTGGGTGCCGTGCAGAATATGAAGCTGCGGCAGAAGCTGTACGAGCAGCACATGCTGGCAGGAGGTGCGGCTGCAGCGCAGCAGCAGCAGCTGCAGGGTGGTGATGAAGCAGCAGCGCTGCACGGCTCGCAGCAGCCTCGCAAGCAGAAGAAGTAGCTGCCGTGGGTAGCATCCTAGCAGGAAGGTGGGAGACCGACGCTTGTGGTGGAGTGTAGTATGGCGTAGCGTGTGTCGTGTGGGTGGAGGCTCCTACAGGTGCCAGGCATGTAGTAGTTGATGGTAATGGCTGTGAATGCAACTGCGCTCTTTGCAGTTGGTTGTGCATGCACTTGAGTTAGCGACGTACATGAGCTGTTGTCTAGTTGCAGCCTCAAT
Source organism: Tetradesmus lagerheimii (assembly GCA_902809745.2). Taxonomy (NCBI): domain Eukaryota; kingdom Viridiplantae; phylum Chlorophyta; class Chlorophyceae; order Sphaeropleales; family Scenedesmaceae; genus Tetradesmus; species Tetradesmus lagerheimii. The sequence continues at coordinate 9,829 of CADDIJ020003004.1, forward strand.
GTGACAGGGCAGCGCGTGCGCATGCTGTTGCACATGAATGTACCGCCATGCTTGATGTTGCGGTGCCAAACAGCTGATGCCAGTGGTTCTGCAGCGCTGCAACAGCCCAGAATGCAAAGCTGCTGTGGGTGTCTTGTTGAGCCTAGCCCTGGCTGTGGTGTTAAACCATCAACAACCTGTCAGTGTATGGGTGTGCTGGAGGCAGAGGTGCAGGCTTTGTCAAGTTGGTTGGCAGTCTCTACTGAATCAACCCTGGGGGAGGGGTGCAGTGCTGTTGGAACAGCATCCGTTGCATGGCGCTGCTGGGCTTTCCTGGATGATCAATTGTTTATTTTTGAGCCGCAGATTCTGTAACTTGCGCTGATGTTGTTGTTCCACAAATGCTGTTGCACAGCAGTGCACTGGCAGGCCTGTTGTAACCGTGCTCTGCACTTCTTGACAGTCCAGCAGGCTGCCGCAGCCTGATCACACAGGAGGTAAATGCTAGCTGCATGACCAGTGTGGTCAAAGCTCAATTCGCTGCACAATGGTCAAGAAAGGCTTGACTAACACACGAGTAGTGCAACCCATCGAGATATTTATGTACTGTCATGGACCGTGGCACTGACAAGAACAGCAGCCCTCATTCGGCGTGGATCATCAGTGAAGCTGCACCTTTGCCCAGTTGCTTGGGCTGCTTTACTTTATTATTCTTTATCGCCAGTTCCCTGCAGCAAGGATGCAGCTGCTGGGCAAGCGCGCTGGAGCAGCTCCTGCACGGGCGTGAGTGCAATTCGCAGCTCTACCACGGCGATCTAGCGCATGCGTCAGCTCCAATTATGCATGCTGATTGCTTTAGACTGTCTCGGGCTGCAATGCGTGCAAATCCCGGCTGTGTCAGTGACGCTCAGCTACAGAGTTCCCACTGGTGCTACTTCTGCAGGGGTCGCTCGTCAGCCGTCGCCAAAATTCCCGTGGTAACAGGCAGCAGGAGCCGTGTGCTATCCACCACAGTCATGGCGACAGCAGCGACGCAGGTAGGGGGTTGCGTGGGAACAGAGACGTGTGATCAGGCAAACGCTCAGCAGCTACGCACGTACAAAGAAGACGTAGTGAGCAGTAGCTATACGTTTGGGGAACCTGTTGCATCCGGCAGTGTCCGGGCAATGATCTGACCACGGCGTGGGAAGCTCTTCCCGAGATGCCTCTGCTGCACGTTGGACATGGGTCTCTATGTGCATTTAGCATACTTAGTACTTGATCAACAACCTGGGATACAGCTGCTATTGCTTACTGGGCTGAGCTGGTCATGGCGTGGACCTGCAACCGCTGCTTCAACCTGCACCGGTCAGACAGCAACGCTCGTCATCAGCATCCAAACGCATGCAGCAGCGTCTAATCCAACTCCTACATGCACCAAATGGTCAACCATGCACGTTGACCAGGTGCCAGCTCTTTGGTATTACCCTGCCCGCTGTCTGTGCTGCTGTTGCGCGCGCGTCTACTGCTGTCGTGCAAGCAGGTGCCTGTCAAGGAGGTGCCCACAAAGCCCATCGATGGCCAGAAGACCGGCACAAGCGGTCTGCGCAAGAAGACCAAGGAGTTCATGAGCAACAACTACCTGGCGAACTGGGTGCAGTCGCTGTTCAATGCTCTGGGAGATGAGGTTGCAGGCCAGACGCTGGCTCTGGGTGGTGATGGCAGGTGCGAGCAGCAGGGAAGCAAAGCAACTGGCTTGTTGAACAGGGGGTTGCAGTTGCTGAGAGGTGCCGAGGCGACACGGCAGTGCAGCAAGGAAGGAAACCTGCAGGTCGTGTTGGGCGTGCATGCAATGGGTTGTCAGGGGACATGAGGGAGGTGCATGCGCTGTGAGGAGGAGCCCTGCAAGTGCCCAGCAAGTGCAAGCATAACGCCTTGCCAGGTTCAGCAGCTCAAGGTGGCTTGCACGGCATGTTTATTGTTGCCTGCAAGGTTTCTGTTGACGTCTTGCCACCCGAGGCACACAATGCACGTGATTCGGCACAAGGAAGACTCGTTTTGCCGCCTGCAAGTAGACAACACTCTGTTTCCAGCAGAGCCCATGTTGCGTCGCAGGGTGTGTGCACAGCACTATATGGTTTTCTTTATTGTTGCGCACCGAAACGTGCAGTGCAGCTGACATGCGTTGGTCCGGAGGCTGTGTGTTATAAAGCAGCCGCATGCTGTGCATCACAACTGTCACGTGTTGTCTGCCGCGCAGGTACTTTGGCAAGGAGGCTGCGCAGATCATTGTGAAGCTGGCAGCAGGCAACGGCTTCAAGAAGATCTACGTGGGCAAGGACGCAATCATGGCCACACCAGCCATGTCAGCATTCATCAGGCGCAGGAAGGCCTACGGTGAGCGGGTTCTTCGGGCCGTCTTGTCAAACAACCCTTAGGCGTAGAGCGCGGGTGGATGGCAACCCAGCGCCATGAGCGTGACGCCGCAGTTTGGAGGCGATACCACAGCAGCAGCAGCAGCAGCAGCAGTGACAGCGCCAGCGCCTGCAGGATGGCGAGTGGGGCAGCTGCTGGCAGCAGCGAGCAGCTTGGCGGTTCAGGCGATGTGGTCTGAAGAACCTGTTGAACCAACGCCGCCGACAGCTGGAAGCAGCAGCGAAACCGCAGCACCAGTGGCTGCACCACTGTCTGCAGTTCTTTCTGCGTGCTCGCACATAATGCACATGCCAGCACGCCTTCATTCTCAATCTTGCGCCTGTCTCTTCGTCAACAGGTGGCCTGATTATGTCTGCCAGCCACAACCCCGGAGGCCCTGAGGAAGACTTTGGCATCAAGTTCAACTACACAGCAGGCGAGCCAGCACCCGAGAAGATCACGGACAAGATCTACGGCGAGACCACCAGCATCAGCGTGCTCAAGATGGCAGACATCCCTGACGTGGACCTCTCCAAGGTAGGCTAGCATTATAACACTGTCATAACAGTGTTACATTTGACAAAGCTTTCATGACACACATTGTATAGTATGCTGCACGTAATTGAGCTTGTGTACTGTGTCCCTCACATTGGGCCGCTGCAAAAGACGTGTTGATTCCATACCTGAAATACGCTGTTTGCTTGCTGTTACATCTGCCTTGCAGGTTTGCGTGACCACGTTTGGCGGCTTTGAGGTTGAGGTGGTTGGCCCTGTCACTTACGTCGCGCTGTTTGTCGATACTATACTCAAAACAAGATGCTTGCCTTTTTTGCAGGTTGGCGTCACCACATTTGGCGGCTTTGATGTTGAGGTGGTTGACCCCATCGCTGACTACCTGGCCACCCTCAAGGAGGTCTTCGACTTTGGCATGCTCAAGGCATTCGTGACGCGCTCAGACTTCAGCATGGTCTTCGACGCCATGCACGCAGTCACAGGTGAGGCGCATACATGTCCGTAGCTTGCGAGAGCAAAAGTGCTGGCAGCTGGCGGCAGCGGCAGCGGCACCAGCAGCAGGTTGAATTGGAGGGGGTGAGCCATGACGCGCTCAGACTTCAGCATGGTATTCGACGCCATGCACGCAGTCACAGGTGCATGTTGCACAAGACACATATGTCGTACGTACAGATCCGTAGCTTGCGAGAGCAAAAGTGCTACAGACATATTGTGTCATGAGCGTGGCCCGCAGGGCACACAGCAGCTGGCAGCAGCAGCGGCAGGTTACTAGGGGCAGGTAACAGGGAGGGGTGAGTCGTGACGCGCTCAGACTTCAGCATGGTCTCTGACGCCATGCACGCAGTCACAGGTGTGTGTGGCAAGGCTGGGTTTGGCACAGCATACGGCAGCAGCGCTTGGCAGTAGTCAGACTTCAGCATGGTCTTTGACGCTCAAGAGACACATATGTACGTGGCTTGCGAGAGCAGAAGTGCTACGGACATGTGTGTCATGAGCGTGGCCCGCAGGGTACACAGCAGGTGAATGGGAGGGGATGAGCCATGACTGGTGCAGACTTCAGCATGGTCTCCGACGCCATGCACGCAGTCACAGGTGCGCGTGGCACAAGACATATTACGCCGTAGCTTGCGAGGGCATACGTGCTACGGACATATGTGTCACGAGCGTGGCCTGCAGGGTAGGCGGCAGCTGGCGGCAGCGGCAGCAGCAGCAGGTTGAATGGGTGGGGTTGAGTCGTGACGCGCTTAGACTTCAGCATGGTCTTTGACGCCATGCACGCAGTCACAGGTGAGGCAACTAGATGTATATCCCGGTGTAGTACAAGTGGCCACGCTCCTGACACATCTGTGCGCGTCCCCGCCTTCATGGCAGAATCATCAAAGCTGTAGAGCTATGGTTTACAGCGCCACGCAAATGGCTAAACATATGTCAATTGGGCGAGACGTTGGCTGATTCAGCACACTAGACTCATCACACCAGAAGTGCTTTAGAGCAATTGCTGAACTGGGCAGGTTTTCTGGAACGTTGGTTTCAGCAATAAGCCCACTTCGGCGATTGCTTCAAAGCATTTCAGGCGTTGTGAATCAAGTGTGCTGACTGTGAAGCCTGTTGCGGCGAGGCCTTGGAGGAATGTAGTTGAAGTCGTGAAGCTGAATTAGGGAGCAGCACACCAAGTCGCTCACCCTGCTCTTCTTCTGCTTCCGAACCCCGTCCTCACAGGCCCGTACGCCAAGGTCGTCTTTGTTGAGGCATTTTGGTTGAGCTGACTTGTGCGCTGCTGGTGCTGCTGCTGCCAGGCCCGTTTGCAGAGGCCATCTGGTTGAGGAGTTGGTCTGCTGCTCTTGTTGACCTCTGACTCATGGGCCCATGGGCCCAGCTCCTCGACATGAGGGGGCGGTGACTAAGTAGTACAGCAGCCAGTATTGTTGGTTGCGCTGACTTTTCAGCTGCTGCTGCTGCCAGGCCCGTACTCCAAGGCCATCTTTGTTGAGGCGTTCAGGAGTTGGCAGCAATCATGTGAAGCCTGGCTGGGTGTATTTGCACAACTTGCCTAATCTGCTGCTTCTGACCTTTGTGTAGCACGGTAATGAGTTATGATTGATGCTACTCTGCTGCTTCCTTGTACTCGCAGGCCCGTACGCCAAGGCCATCTTTGTTGAGGAGCTGGGGGCTAAGCCGGAGTCCATCAGGAACGGCGTGGCACTGCCCGACTTTGGAGGAGGCCACCCTGACCCCAACCTCACTTACGCACACGACCTGGTGAGTGATGATGACAATTGAGTTGATTGAGTGTGCGCATTTTCAGCAGGAGAGCTGCTGCAGCAGCAGCAGCAGATTTTGGGGAAGGCCACCCCGACCCCAACCTCACATACGCACACGACCTGGTGAGTGATGATGACGGTTAGGTGGACTGAGTGTGCGCATATATAGCAGGAGAGCAGCAGCAGCAGACTACGGAGGAGGCCACCCGGACCCCAAACTCACATACGCACGCGATCTGGTGAGTGATGATGGCAATTAGGTTGACTGAGTGTGAAGTTTTCAGCAGGAGAGCTGCAGCAGCAGCAGCGGTGGGATCAGGGACAATTGGTTATGGCCGCCCAGAACTTCAAAGAGAGTTGGCAGAAGAGCAGAAGTGGACGGGGGTGCTGGCTGAAAGTCCTGTCAACTCCCAGACACTGGAGTGGCAGTGGTGCAGTGTGGCTTTGCTGCGAATAAGCACTTGCAACACACAACACACCACAGGGCTGAGCCAGTGCGACGTGTTGCTGCAGGTGCTGCCATCAGATCTCAATACTAGGTGTTCTATACGCATTCTGCTGGGTGCTGCATCAGACGGCGCTGGCCTGATCAACAACGTGCTGCTTGCAGGTTGATTGACCATACCGTACTGTGTGTGTTGTGTCTTACCCGCAGGTCGAGCTGCAGTGGAGTGACAAGGGCGCTATGCTGGGTGCTGCGTCCGACGCATTGTCTTGGTCAACATCGTGCTGCTTGTAGGTTGAATGACCCTTGCGTACTGCGTGTGTTGTGCCATACCCGCAGGTCGAGCTGCAGTGGAGTGACAAGGGCGCTATGCTGGGTGCTGCATCAGACGGCTCTGGCCTGATCAACAACGTGCTGCTTGCAGGTTGATTGACCATACCGTACTGTGTGTGTTGTGTCTTACCCGCAGGTCGAGCTGCAGTGGAGTGACAAGGGCGCTATGCTGGGTGCTGCATCAGACGGCATTGCCCTGGTCAACATCGTGCTGCTTGCAAGTCGATTAATCCTTAATATACTTCGTGTGTTGCGTCGTACCCGCAGGTCGAGCTGCAGTGGAGCTACAAGGGTGCTATGCTGGGTGCTGCATAAGACGGCGCTGGTTCTGTTGACATCGTGCTGCTTGCAGGATTATCGACCCTTATGTACTGTGTGTGTTGTGTCGTAACTGCAGGTCGAGCTGCAGTGGAGTGACAAGGGCGCCATGCTGGGTGCTGCATCAGACGGCGATGGCCTTGTCAACATCGTGCTGCCTGCAGGTTGACTGACCATTACGTACTGTGTTTGTTGTGTCGTACCCGCAGGTCGAGCTGCAGTAATGCGACAATGGTGCCATGCTGGGTGCTGCATCAGACGGCGATAGTTTGGTCAACATCGTGCTGCTTGCAGGTTGATTGACTGTTTCGTACTGCCTGTGTCGTACCCGCAGGTCGAGCTGCAGTGGAGCGACAAGGGCGCTATGCTGGGTGCTGCATCAGACGGCGATGGTGACCGCAACATGATCCTGGGCAAGAAGTTTTTCGTGTCACCCAGCGACAGTGTGGCAATGATCGCAGCCAACGCACAGGCCTGCATCCCCTACTTCAAGGACGGACTCAAGGTGGGCTTCAGTTGGTTGCTGCAAGCACAAGTTGGAAGTGTGCCAGGTGTGTAGCAGTGCGCAAGGTGTTGCTCCATGCCCACTGGCGCAGCGCTGGACCGCGTGCCAGGGACAATCAGCTTCGGACACCTTACCTTACTGACATCTGCTGCTATTATTGTCTCACGCAGGGTGTTGCGCGCTCCATGCCCACTGGTGCAGCGCTGAACTATTGGGACTCCAGTAAGGCGGCCTGTCATGCGTGCTTTTTCAACTAATGCTGCCCGATGTGTGCATGCCATGTCACTGCTGTTTCTTTTTTGCGCAGGGTGTTGCGCGCTCCATGCCCACTGGCGCTGCGCTGGACCGCGTGTGGCAGAGAAGCTGAAGCTGCCAGGCATCAATCCCCTACCAACATCTGCTGCCTTTTCTCATCTCCTTACTTGGTGTTGCGATTTTCATGCCCTTTGGCGCTGTGCTGAGCAACTGGGACTCCTGTGGGCCAGTTGTATGCCTGCTTCTCAAACCAACATTGCCCGGTGCCTGCTGTTTGCGCAGGGTGTTGCGCGCTCCATGCCCACCGGCGCTGCGCTTGACCGCGTGGCAGAGAAGCTGAAGCTGCCAGGCACCAATCCCATACTGGCATCTGCTGTGTTTGTCTCACGTATTTACTTGGTGCTGCTCTCTACATGCCCATAGGCGCTGCGCTGAGCAACAGGGACTCCTGTGGGCCAGTTATGTATGCATGCTTCTCAAACCAACATTGCCTGGTGCCTGCTGTCTGCGCACTGTGTGGCGCGCTCCATGCCTACTGGTGCAGCGCTGAACCGCGTTGCTGCTGCCTTGTGATGTTCCTAAACTGCACTGTGTGTGTTGTTTGGCTCTCTGCTGCTACTGCATTGCAGGGTGTGGCGCGCTCCATGCCCACTGGCGCTGCGCTGGACCGCGTGGCAGAGAAGCTGAAGCTGCCCTTCTTTGAGACGCCCACTGGCTGGAAGTTTTTCGGCAACCTGATGGACGCGGGCAAGTGCTCCGTCTGCGGAGAGGAGAGCTTCGGCACAGGTGCGATGACAGGCTGTGACTGGAGGCGCACAGAGCTGGGAGTGTTGGCACAGCTAGTTCTGTCTCAATCGTGCCCGTTCTCAATTTTCACGAATGCCACGTAGGCTACCTTGACTGTCTGTAGCGCTCTCCCCAGTACGCGTGGCCAGGTTGGCACGGGCAGACTCGTCTGGGTGGCCTGCAACCATCCATACACTCTACAGCACACACCTCTCACACACTAGTCTGGATGTTTTGTGTTGCAGGTGCTGACCACATTCGTGAGAAGGACGGCATCTTTGCAGTGCTGTGCTGGCTGTCCATCCTGGCCTACAAGAACAAGGACGTGCCAGTCGGAGGGCAGCTGGTGACAGTAGAGGACGTGGCAGCAGAGTTCTGGGAAACATACGGCAGGAACTTCTTCAGGTGGGGCTGGGAACCTCGCACTGAACTTGATCCAGGTTTCACCATGAAGTGGAAGTGGCGTGCAATTGTGTGATGTGTTTTTGCAAGGTCAGCTGTTTTCTGGTCAGTTTGTGTCTTGACCGTTGCCCTGCCACTGTTTCCACCTGCTGCTGCTATTGCTCGCAACCTCCAATGCCACCAGTCAAACTTGTCTTGCCGCTGCTCTGCGCCCAACGTGACACACGTTCACACCGTTGTCACATATCAACGTTATAACAGCCGCTACGACTACGAGGCGTGCGAGTCAGCAGCAGCAGAGAGGATGATGGACCACGTGCGCAGCGTCATCGCAGCCAGCCCCCCAGGCACCAAGTTTGGCGCCTTTGAGCTGGCCACAGCGGACGACTTTGAGTACACCGACCCCATCGATGGCAGCGTGGCGAAGAAGCAGGGCCTGCGCTTTGTGTTCAGCGACGGCAGCCGCATCATCTTCAGGTGGGTCAGAAGGTGTCGTGTTCGTTATGTAACATGTCGGAACGACAAGGCGTTACGTGTTATGTTACGGCAGCGTGGCGAAGAAGCAGGGCCTGCGCTTTGTGTTCAGCGACGGCAGCCGCATCATAGTTAGGTGGGTTGCAAGGTGTTGTGTACGTTATGTAACTTGTCAGAATAACAAGCCTTACATTTCAGTCAGGGTATATGTTACGTACATGTTATGAGTGGTAGCTCCCTAGGGTAGAGGGTTGGTGCAGCTTCTACAGAGTTTTGGCAGTGCTGCCTGTCTTCTTGCCTCTGAGCTGGCCACAGCAGACGACTTCAAGTACACCAACCCCATCGATGGCAACGTGGCGAAGAAGCAGGGCCTGCGCTTTGTGTTCAGCGACGGCAGCCGCATCATCTTCAGCTGGGTTTAAAGGCGTTGTGTGCGTTATGTATCATGTAACATGCAAGAATAACAAGCCGTAGGTGTAATGTTACGTCAGCGAAGCGAAGAAGCAGGGCCTGCGCTTGGTGTTCAGCGACGGCAGCCGCATCATTTTAGGTGGGTTGGAAGGTGTTGTGTGCGTTATGTGACATGACAGAACAACAAACCTTGCGTGTTATGTTACGGCAGCGTGGCGAAGAAGCAGGGCCTGTGCTTCGTGTTCAGCGGTGGCAGCCGCATCATAGTTAGGTGGGGCAGAAGGTGCTGTGTGTGTGTTATGTAACATGTTAGGATGTTATGTTACGCTGATGTTGATGTGCTGTGCTCTCAGGTGCAAGCTGAACTTCACAAGCGGTGCTTGCTCCGATCCTGCATGCTGCTTCAGCGTTTGTCAAACCGCGTGCTGTGCTGCTGCTGCTGCTGCAGGTTGAGCGGCACAGGCAGTGCTGGCGCCACCATCCGCATGTACATTGAGCAGTACACTGACGACAAGGCACGGCTCAAGGAGGACGCACAGGTGGCACTCAAGGACATCATCAAGGTGCGGAAGTGTTACATCAGAAGTGTTACTTTCTGTTATGAGAGAGAGTAGTTACATGTGGGTCCAGTCACCATCTCAGATGATATGAGCCACCCCAAAATGAGCACAATGTCAACGCATGACGAAAGAAGATGAGCACACAATGTAGCCCATTGAGGCCCTCCGTTGAGCACAGGGTCTCTCCAGATTGAGCATAAGATTATATCTGCGGTGTGTCAGTGACACACCCCAATCAGCCAACAGCATGTGCTGAAGAAGCACACCAAACAAAAAGCATGTTGTCAAGATCACACAGCCAGAGAGATAGGCAGGGCAACTAAGGCGGCATAAAGGCGGCAGCAAACCAATAATGTGACAGGATGCATGTGTAACTCGTCAAGTAACATAAACTCATCACGGGCTAGGAGCAACAGCGTCTAAGGCGTCATCTACAGGGACATAACCCTCAGGCTGAATTGGCACACTTTGATGGTCAGGGGACAACCTCAGCAACACTGAGCGATACAACCACATCTGATAAACCACCACAGCCAAGCCCTCTTGATCCTCACAGTCTAGAATGCGCGGCACCAACTTGTTAGCATAGCGATCTACAGTACCCGCAGGATAGAACACACTAGGGCAGGCACCGCGCAAGTGGTCATATGCAGGGCATTCTAGCAGAAAGTGTTTGAGATCCTCCACATTGTCATAGGTCCCAGTCCGGGCGTGCACGCGTGTGCGCCAAACTGCTCGGCTAGCTGCAACAGGATTATGTAACAGCCAAGTGCGCTTTTGTCTATTTGGACGAGTAGCGCCGGCAGAATCACGATGCTATAGACAGGTGGCACTCAAGGACATCATCAAGGTGCAGAAGTGTTACTTTCTGTTATGTAACAGCCAACTGCACTTTTGTCTATCTGAACGAGTAGTGCCGGCAGAACTACGGTACTTGAGACAGGTGGCATTTAATGACATCATTAAGGTGCGGTAGCTACCGTAGTTACACATGAGGAAGTAACCAAACAGTTTGGATTGTCACAGCAGAATTTTTTGTAAGGATCGAATTTGTCGTATCTAGAAACACGCATGTGTTTTGCGATCAAAAGGTTTACCGGCCAAAATGGGCCTGTTCCGCTGCACAACTATCGTGCATTTGTACTCCTTTAGCAGGAGGTCTGCAGCCCAATACAAGCCTTTTGTTTAGAACTCCAGCCTGTCTAGTCGCATAAAAATGGTTGTCAAATCCCTCATTTCGGCAATTTCTACTGCTTGTATCCACGCTCGGATATCAGCATTTTGGAACTGCCAAAATTGAGTGATTGGGCGCTGTTGAATCATCGTGCAATACTGCCATCGTTTACGCTGTGCAACAGCCAAGTGCATGTTGGTCTTTTTGGTAGAGTACGCCTGGCAGAACTACGACATCATAGCCTATACATGGCAGTAGTTTCCCGCAACATGTGTCCTCACACAAGCAGCAGACACAGTAGACCTGTATTGAAGTTGGTGATGCCCTTGAATGAGCTGCTGCAGCTTCTACACAGATGTTATATGTCTGGTACAAGGCGGTGGGGTTGCAAATACGAAAGATATGCTGCAGATCCTGCCAGTGCAGTTTCCAGCACGTGCACGGCAGTGAGAGGTTGGCACCTGCTTCTGCGTGTTGCGGCTGCTGCTGCTGCTGCTGCTGCCGGTGTTGCATCGCCCCTCGACCTGTCGATGCCTGCAGGAGTACCCACCAGAACAATCAACATATGTTTAACCATGTTGCAAAGTCTCACGATGTGTGCGTGCTGTTGATGCGTTTGTTGCCTGCAGGTGGCTCTTGACCTGTCAAAGCTGCAGGAGTTCACAGGCAGGGACAAGCCCACTGTCATCACGTAAACGTCGTGATGAAGCCTACTCAGCGATGCAATGGCAGCGTGCCACAGCTCATCAGGCAGCCTGATGCCTTGATTAGGCAGGATTATTAGAGTTGTTGTAGATGGCAGCTGGCGTTGCAAGTGGGAGGTCGCGCGGTGCATCATATTGTGTGTGTACAGCATAGTGTGGGGGGAGTTGCATGCGTGGAGGAAGGCTGCTGAACATGGCAGTGCTTGTAGCAACGCGTCGATGTCGCGAACGTGAGTGTGCATGGCAGGTGCTGCTGCCTGTGTGGCTATTGATTGGCAGCTTGGCAGCTGTGTGAGTTGTTTGCTGCAGCTGTGTGGGCGGCATGCTTGCCAAGGCATGGCATCAATGTTGTGGTTGTGTGCATCACGTGTGTTGGCAGTTGTTAACAACGTTGTCCGCAGAGCCTGCAGTTGGCAGCGGTTCACCGGATTAGTTGGCTGTTGGGGTTTCAGTTGTCTCTGCAGTACCAGGCACGATACCACAGTGGCCTTGAGGGTGCAATTGTCGCACTTTGGTTCCTGTGATGCGCATGACGCATGCTCTTCTGCTTGGTACCTGCTCAGTGTGACCAGCAAAAGTCAAGGTTACGATATAGGAGTCGACTCAAGCGCTGCCCTGCTACTAGCAGCTCCCTATCCTTGTTGCAATCATCGCTGACATGCCACTGCGCATCTTCAACCTGCGGGTTATAGCTAATGTGCAGAAGACTGACCGGCAGTCCGGGGCGTTACAATGGTAGCAGCAGAGTGCCACGTCATGGACCTTGACTTGATGGGATGTGCGTCGACGCCGCTGCCTTTGTAAAGAATCTCAAATTTACAAGTATGTTAGATGTGGGCACATCGATCGTCACAATTGAACTTAATGTGTGAGTGTTCCGGAAGTTGCCGGGCAGGGAAACGGCGAAAGCAAGTACACGACCCCCCAAGATTGTTCTTGACGATTTGATTGCTGCAATATTTAGTGTTTTGTGTGCCAGTCACAGCGATGGCCGGGCTTGAGTGCTCCGACACACCATTTGCTGCTGCTGCTCCAGTGCCAACAACAGCAGCAGCAGCAAGGAAGCACAGCAGCATGCGCTACACTATACTAGAGAATCCTCCGTGGTGGGAATGCATAGGTCTGGGGTTTCAGGTGCGGCTAATCAATGGTACATGATCCGCCCATACATGTACATACTCAGTGCATGTTGGCCTAGCTGGCTTGGTGCCAGCGGCACAAGCCAATGTGTAAATTACCGATTGTGTCTACATAATAGAACATCCACTGCACAATCACCGAATTCCATCCGTATGCTGACAGGTTGCGCTGCTGCCTACAGCAATACCTCACAATGATTGGCAGCATCCTGGTGCCGTTCATCTGCATCCCTGCCATGGGAGGCAGCCCTCAAGGCAAGTCGTCAGCAGCAGCGCTGCCTTCAACTGACAGCTTTCAGGTGCACTGTTTCATTACCGTTGGAAGGGTGGCACCCTGGACATTCTTACAATTACAGCTTCTCCTGGAGATCAGAATACAAAACAGACTCTTCAGTCCAAAGCTGCTGAGTCTTGCTCACCTTGCGGCAAGCCGCAGCAGCTGGTTGCTGGGCTGTGCAACATAAACGTACTCCACATCATGCCATTGGGGCACGGTACCTACCTCCTAGACAACTTGCGACCTCACCTGCACATGTGTGTTATAACAATGTTATGTGACACAGTGTGTTATTTCTGCATGCAGACCTTGGGTACGTCATCTGCACAGTGTTCTTTGTGGACGGCATCGTGACATCGCTGCAGCTGACTGTTGGAGACAGGCTGCCGCTCATTCACAGCGCTGCGTTTGCGTACGTCAACCCCACGCTGGCCCTCGCAGCACACATCAAGGCCACGCAGGCCTTTAGCAGTGATCAGGAGCGCTTCTTGGTGAGACCAGCAGCAGTGTTTGTTATAACGCAGTGCGCGCAACATGGGAGTTTCTTCATCAGGAAGCTGCCAGTGCACAGAAATTGTAGCCCGAATGTATGGGTTTGTGCAGCTGAGGCAGGAAACCTGATTGTTCTAACAACCTGTATCATAATGATGCAGCAGCGACGCAGTGCACACGCTCCGTGACCAGGTTCCGTTACCATATTCTTTAGGAACCTTGTAGCCTGTGGTATGTGCAGCTGTGAGTAAGGAATGTAGCGGCACTGGAAGGCACATGCGCGCAAGTACAGCAGATGAACACCCCCTGCACACGGCACTGGTGACACTGTGTGTACCTGTCTGATGTCATCAATCAACAAGGACCCAGCAGACTGCCAGCCTGCCAGCAACCCAGTCTGCGTGTGTTTTTGCCTCCATTTCACCGTGCAGTACACGATGCGAGAAGTGCAAGGCGGCATCATCGGCAGCGGGCTCATCATCTTCCTGGTGGGTGGCTTTGCAAAGTGCCACCTTGAAAGCAGCGACCGCTGTTCAACTGGTGGTGTGTTTGCAATGTTCTAGTGACTGCTGTTCGGCAAGTGCGGCGAGTGGCCTGTTGTTTCTGCTGAAGTAGGTACACGCTGCCCAACCAACGTCACCAATGACAACTGTCTGCGCTACATGACTTGCAAGTCACAAACGTAACTCCCAGCAGTCATTGCAAAGACAGCACAATACGCTGCAAGTTGCAACCTTGTGTTTCATGCTTTGCAAGTGTGCTGCCTGCAACGGTTACAGAGCACAGTCTGATCCCTGCGTTATCTCCTGTTGCCGCACAGGTTGGTGCGACAGGCATCGTTCGGCCGCTGCTGCGGGCACTGGCACCAATCACCGTCGCGGCAAACATCGGTGTGCTGGTGAGCTGGCAACCTGCGCAGTAGGCTCTACTGCTGAAGAGCGTCCACTAAGCATTGCAGAGGGTTCACTTTGTTGTGTTGCGACAAATCAGCGCGGAAAGAGCCAGCAGTACAGCTGCCACATACTGGCGGTACACTACCTCCTTGACAACCTGTCTAGCCAGACTGCTGCAGCTGTTGAGTGTTGCCTAACATGGTAGCTGGCTGTGTGCCTGACGTGCTAACTGGCAACTTGCTTGTGGTGCTGACTGCCTGATACAGCGGAGTGCTTCCTGCCTGGCTGCCCTATCATCTCAGCCCTGATGGCATGTGGTGGTTTGTGAAGATTCAAGTTGCGCTTGCTTCACAATGCCCTCAACCTCAACGTGCATGTCTCATTCAAGCACTTGCGCTTGCTTCACAGAATCCTCAACCCTGCTGACACTTACATGCCTTGTACAACAACTTTTTCCTGCAGGGCCTTGCGCTGTACAGCAGTGGCTTCTCAGGCATGATGGCGTGCCCGCAGCTGGGCCTGATGCAGATGGCCTTCCTGATCCTGTTCAGCCAGTACATGAAGGGAGTGGCCATCCCGCTACCCTGCAAGATGGGCAGGTGAGCAAATTACAACAGCATGTCATTTTCCGTGTATTGTTACCTATTGTGTTTGGTCAGACACGCATGGGTGAAAGTGCAAAAAGAAGTTTTGTCTGCGTAACCACTGCGATGCTGCCAGCACATGCAGGAGTGGGTGCCTCACTGCCCTGCAATATGAACAGGTGCTGCAAACCACTGTACACAATGCAGCCAGGTTGCGTGATCACACATCATACAAGAAAGGCCTTTTTTGCTGACCATGTATTTGCACTAGACGTGGTTGGGTTGTTCAAGGGACTGCAGAGACGGCATCAAATGATCTCAGCTGCAATGCTGCCCTTGCTAGAGCAACTGTGCTCAATGTGGCCTCCCTCTACTCCTGCCACTCGTTCTGTTGCAGGGTGCGCATCTTCGAGCTGTTTCCCGTGATCCTCAGCATCCTCATCAGCTGGTTTATCGCGTGGATCATCACCATCAGCGGCACCTATGATAATGCAACATTGGAAGTGCAGGCAGCATGCAGGACAGATCAGTCCAATGTTCTGGCTGCCTCCCCATGGTTTAGGTTTCCATACCCTGGGCAGTGGGGGCCCATCTCTATGAGCTGGGCCAGCACGCTAACAATGCTGGTGAGCTGTTAAACTCAGCAATGTTGATTCTGCATTGCTGCTTCAAACAGTTCTCTGCTAGCTGCCATTATTTTCACAGGTATGATATGTGCAGTGCTGCGCACTAGCGCTGCGGCTGCTGCAGTTGCAGCAGGCTTGTGCAGACATGATACAGAGCTCCGCACGCTTATGAATGGATGCGGCTGCAGCCTGTGTTCCCACACTCTGCTCTTTTTTCTGCACGTGCAGGCTGGTGCCCTCCCCGCGTGTGTAGAGAGCTTGGGAGACTACTTTGCTGCCGCAGGCATAGTCGGTAAGTGAGTGAATGCTGCAAGACACACTGCGGGAAGTTGGAGACAGCACAGGTCCATCCAAAACTTCAAAACTGCATCCCTGTCTACCTCTGCGCGCACCTGGCCCTGGGACGCCTGTGTCAACATGCTTGCTCCTGATACAACCCTGCTCCTGCCACAACCCTGCTCCTGCTACAACCCTGCTCCTGCTACAACCCTGCTTCCACTGCCACATGCAGGTGCCTAACTATCCTGTCCCTAGGCTACTTTGCATGGGTAATGCTGTTTGATGGGAACAGCGGCCAGCTTTGAAGTTGTGTGTTCTGCCTGCACAGCCCTATGACACACATATGTGCGCTGTGCAGCGCTGCCTGCTGCCCCTAAAGTCAAAGCTTTGCCTCCCATTGTCTCTCTCTCTCTCTCCGTGATTACTGCCACATGCAGGTGCTCCAGTGCCCCCTCCCGGCCTAGTTTGCAGGGGCATTGCACTGCAGGGAGTGTCCTGTGTGCTGGCCGGCCTATGGGGCACTGCCAGCGGCACTACTGCTATCAACGAGAACATATCGGCGATGAGCATAACGAGGGTTGGAAGCCGGCGCGTGATGCACATTGCTGCGCTATGCGCATTGGTGATGGGGTTGGTAGGTGAGCAACAGCGTCAACTGCATGCAAGGGCATCCCAATATGTATGCCAAGAGCCCCGTATGCCACCTTATGCACGATGCTGCGCTGTGTGCAGTGGTCATGGGTTTGGTAGGTGAGCGACAGCATTGCTGCTGCTCAAGCAATGCGCTGCAAGCACACCGGGACTACAGCAGTAATGATGCTGTGTGCACAGCAGCAGCTGCCTGCTAGCTGCGCTGCTGACCACTTGCCAGTGCTGGCTAGTTCTGGCGTCGAACGCAGTTTGTAGGCTGACGGGGCAACATTGTTATGCCTGTGGTAAATCACAGTGTGTGATGCACCCTGCATGCCATCTGCTCTGCCTGTGCAGCCAAGTTTGGGGCGCTGTTCGCCTCGATGCCGAATGCCATGGTCAGCGGGTGAGAAGCAAATCAGACAGGCAGTTTTCAAGTACAAATGCCGTGCGGTGGCTGCCTTGCAACTCCTGGGGTGCCTGCCTGCTGCATATGCAGACAACCTGCAGAATGCACACAGAGCTGACGTCATGTATATACAGTTAAAAACACTTGCAGGGTTCATAACGTACAACAAGCCATGCACTGCAGTGTACGCGTAATGATTACGCACATGGCATGTGCCAGATCATCGATGTGCTCAAGGAGCAGAGTGCTGCTGCCTGTCTGGTTGCACTGCAGGTTGTTCATGGTCATGTTTGGCATAATCAGCGCGGTAGGGTTAGCACAGATGAGCCACACTGATCAGCACTCCAGCAGGAATGTCTTCATCCTGGGGTTTGCACTGTACAGCGGCCTGTCAGTAACATACTACGTATCAGACTACACAAACAAACACGGGCATGGGCCGGTCACCACCAGCAGTGATGTCTTCAACAGCATCGCAAACAGCGTGTTTTCGTCTGCCGCGGCAGTAGCACTGTTACTAACACTGTTACTTGACAACACCATCAAGGGGAGTGACGCAGAGAGGGGCCTGACAGCGTGGCACGGTGTCTTGAGGGAGGGCGCGGCAGCAGATGACAGTTGGTGGGAGGATGACTTCTGCAACCAGGTGAGCTGTGGCCCTGTCAGCAGACGTAACATTACAACACCATGCCACAGTGTCAAATTGATTGCTAAGACTGCACGCCCCTCTGAAGCGACCCACGGTATCTAGCAATGTGCACACTGTGTAACCTACAGCGCTGCTCTGTGCTTGTGTGACGTGATGTGACTCGGCTGTGGTGCTGTGCCAGAGAGGAAGTTCCGCTTATGCTGGCCAGCATTGCTGCTGTCCCTCCTGTGGCACTTGGCAGGTCATGCAGAGCTGGGCTCAGCCCGCTCGGAGCCGGCACGCATCACATGAACACATCCTGGTTGCAATTGACACGAAATTGGTTTGGTGTGCTGCAGGTGTATGGCCTTCCCTTTGAAGGTACCAGGAAGCTGCAGCGGCGTCTACAACCCATTAGGCTATGGCTGCAGCAGCACGTTGCAGAGCCTGTCTCACAAGCACTGGCGCCTGCAAAGCAGATTGCCGGCAAGTGTTGCAGTTGCTGGCGGCACAGTGACGACAATGCAGAGCGTCCTAGCAGCCAGCAGCAGTCTGATTGCGGTGCAAAACAGAGCAGGCAGATATAAGATGATGTGGATGATCAGCAGAGAGATGTGCGAATGGCGCGGCTGCAGCATGATGAAGAGGATGGTTGCGTCAAGTGAACAGCGCCCAACAGTCACTGAGTGATAGGACATGCCCATAAACATAGACATGCGGCGCATGTCAGGGCACTCTTGAGCGGCGTCACGGTGTGTTTGGCGGTTGCCGAGTCAGCACTCCTGCTTTGGGGTTCTGCTGTAGTTCCAGATTTATAAAATGGTATCACAAACGTGCCCTTTCATCAATATTCATCATCAACATGAACTTCGAGGCTCGAACTTGAACTTTCTGCTCAAACCTGGCTGCCATTATGATGACTTCAGACTGTCTGCAGATGCATTGCAATGCATTCGGCATGTATGCAGCTGCATACGGCATGTGTCAGTGAAATGGTTTTCTTTCGTCAGCTCTCTGTTCTCAAGGCTCTCTCTCACCAGCATGCAGCGATTGTCTGCCTCTGGTATTGCTTCTGGCAGACCTTGGAAGTAATATTACTTGCAGTGCAATTGCAGAATTGACTACCGCCTCAAGGGCGAGCCTGCCAGCAGTGCTTTATACACTTGGAAGTTTGGACATCAGCATGTTCATGCGACCAAAACGACACGAGCAGCAGCACCAGAGTAAGTAGTGGTAGAAGTGCTACAAGCTATGCTCTTGTCAGGGAGCAGTTTTCAAATCGCAGCTGCCTGCAGGCATAGTACTGGTACTAATAATAATAAATAATCAATCCTTGTAAGCCATACCTTTCGGCATCGGCAACCGCGCCTCACCCACTGGGGAGGCGGAAAGCGGACTGATTATTCTCTCTATTTTCGGTGTAAGGTAGACCACCCAGACCCTTACACCCCTTACTAGGCAGCATGTGGGAATCACCCCATACGGTGGACTGCATACCTAGCAGGGCCGGTGTGTATATAGCCAGCAATCGACGGATTCCTGCGGAGAGTCGCGAGGACATTAGCAGCATCCTTCCTTCGGCTTTCGATAGTACTGGTACTGAGACAGCACACCTTCGATGTACTAGTCCATGGCCAGCGATCAGCTAATGAGAGTCGGAGGATCCAATGGGAGACCGCGGAACTGAGCTGAAGGCCTTCACCTACCTAGGTTCTGTTAGTGGTTACTGACTCTCCACGACTAGTGTGGTACAGCGCACTGTGCAGTTGGCATGCCACATGTGTACACAGCTTGCATGCAGGGGTGTCCATGGCCAACACCTGCAGGCTGCATGTCTTTTCCTGCTAGAGTGTTACAAAGTTTTCACACAGCACCCGAAATGAACGTGAAGGCACCAGAGTTGCGGCAGGCGCGGACGTATACGCAACTGCCAAGTCAGTTGTCCGGGGGGGATACTTGTCCCCCCGGGTATGTCCCTTATCCGCGAGTGCCAGTGACCAGTTACTAGTAGTAGTGCTAGTGCCAGTTTTGCCGTTATCATGTCTTCAGCTTGAATCACGTGGATCAACATCTCTTGCTATTCGTTCGCGAACCAGCCGACCAGTCGATCGACCAGCCTCGTCTCGTCCACAGCGCAGGATACTGGTGTCAACGAAGCCACCGGTCCACCGCAGCATCAGATTATTATAACTTGCAGTTTTAAGCACTTTATATACATAATATTCGGGTGAAACTAGCGCTACGGAGCTGAAAGGTGCGGAACCACTGATTCGCGCTGTAGCCGGTACTGGCTTCACTAGCTAGTGAACTGTGTTCATGTGTGTTCGCCTCAACTATTAGTTGAGGCATAGTATGTCACAATTTCAGATAGTCCAGCCAACTTGCAGCTCTTCGGCGAGAAAAGCAGCAACACTTGAGGTGATTGCTTACAGGTCACTGCTTGCGGTTGTCAGACTGTCGTACGAACAGTGTATGCGAGCTTCTGCGAACGTAAGGGGTTGGTAGATGCATTTTTTGGGATGCGTGCTGCGGATATATTTTTGCACTGTCTACCGCAGCAATGGTGATGGTGGTGGTACCGGGCGTTAACGCCCAGAACCAACGTTGCTGCAACCACGTGCACGTCACGTGACGCTGGCCGGGTGACCTGCAGTGTCACGCAGCCCAGCAACACCGCATACCACCACCACCATCACCACCAACAGGGTTGCCACTCGGTCAAAACAGGCCAATGCAGTATATATGGATTGCAGCAGTCTGGTCGCAGTTGCAGGCTCAGCAATGAGTCATTGCATGGTGGTTGCAATCAGTTGCGCTGCCCAGCAGTGCCGGTGCAACCCCAGTTGCAATCAAACCGCAATCGAGCCGTAGCTACTGCATACTTTATTACGACTTATAATCCTATATGTGCTCTGCTGCCTCTGCTGTCGTGTTATGGATAGCCCTGCAGCAGCCCCTGAAGTCAAGCCGCAAGACATCTTCACCATACTGAAGCGTATCCTGGCGCTGCTGCTGGTGATCACCGCCCTATGCCAGCATACCACCGTTGCTGGCGCTGCTGTCATGCCGGCCGACAACACCAGGCTTGCTGTGCAGCACTTCGAATGGGCTGCTGAGTCCAGCAGCCGTGGTCTGAACAGGAAGATGCTTCAGGGGGGTGGCAGCACTGCTGGCCGCCATCCTGGCGGCATTGGAATTACAAGAAACAGAAATAATATCCCCGATGCTCAAGCAGGTCGTGGCCGTCACGGGCGCTGGGGAAGTCATGGCGTTGGCGCCGGTCCAAGGATACCTGACAGAATAGGTCACCACTGACCACACAGTGCCCGCCTGGCTCATTGCCACCGCTCCAAGGTGCGCTTCTTGGCAAGCATGGCGCTGAGTAATCATGCGCCATGTGGCACTGCCACGCATGGCATACAAGGGTTGGTTGGTCTAGTGTCAGGCGGGCAGTTGCTGGCAGGTGCCAGCAGGGACATGCCTGTAGGACAAACGGATGCATTCCTGCTATGATGGCATCCCCATTGTGGGTTTCACACACATTTTAGTGCCATCTCGTCGTTTGCTGGTCAGGGTTCCAATACCATATTCTGGTGTCACAACTGGTCCAGTTGTGTCCACTGGACCTGGCAGGACCGTTTCAAGCATTGATTACTAGTTAACTACTTCCTTATAATGACAGTGTCTCTCGTTTGTGTTTGCAGTTGCAAGTTGCTAGTGCGGATGGAGACTAGAGGATACTGCATGAGTGTGCTGCACAAAAAAGTTGCATCAGCTGACTAGATTATCGGGCTGACAGCAGCAGCAGGCCTGCTGCTGCTGAATCTCCTAGGGGATTCTGATGTTGGGCTGATGTTTGTAGGATGCCATTACTTAGTATCTGGAAGTTAGTGGCACTGTATGTGCTGTCCTGTCACCAGTTATCATAGAAATACAGCCGCATCTGGCCCCTGCTTGTATGGTTTGGCTTTGCTGGTCCATACTGGTTTGGAAACCACTGTTCTGTGATGGTTTGGGAGCGGCTTTGCCCCTTGTGTTGAGTTGCTCTTGATTAGGACACGGTTGATGATGAATACACTGTTTTATTGGTGATCGAAGCCCCGGCCAGCTGCTGTGGGATGTAAGGAATCTAGCGGTACTGGAAGCCACATGCACGTGCACATGCGAACTGACGGTCCTGGTAACATCACTTGTCACCAGATGATTCATGGAGAGCTGAAGAATATACAAACTGACGGTGGTTCCGATATGTCTGTTTGATCTTCATTGCACCTGGAAACAGAGACAACACAGAGACGTCATCATGACAGTACCACACTTTGACAGTACCATTGCTGTGGTGTGCATGAGCCATGCGGCACTGCGTGTTGAAACTTCACAACAGCTTTCTGTGCTTGTGCGGGGCCCTGGTTGGCCACCGACGCTGCATCAAGTGGAGCCTGTCATTTGCCAGCAATTGAAGGAGTGTCATTATTAGTCATTGCTCGCTAGACAACACCACCAAGGCTGACACTTACCCAACCAAGACGTTTGCTTGGGAAGCATGTTCCGACGCCTGCGGATGCACCACGCTGCTTGCTTAGTGAGCACCACCATGCTGCTCCACAGCCTGCGGCGTGAACTCGCATGATGGCGCGGCTGCAGCATGATGAGGAGGATGGGTGCGGTAAGTGAACAAAGCTAAACAGTGGTGGGGCATGACAGGGCAGTTTTCAACGGCGTGGTTCCGGTTGCCATGTCATGACACTGATCAGCACCTCTGCTGTTGGTTCGGAAGTTTGAAGGGGTGTCACTCTTAGTAACCATTAGTCATTGCTCGATGGACACCACCAACAAGCGATGGCCAAGGCTGCCACTATAACATTACTTTGCTGGGAAACGTGTCGAGACTGCTGCGAGTGCACCATGCTGCATGCTGAAGCCGTGAGCACCACCATGCTGCTCCACAGCGTAAACTCGTCCCGCGCTCTGATTGGCAACGTCCGCGTGGCATCCGTGCTAGCTACAAGCGCTAAGAGAGCTTATTTTCGAGCGATGAGCACGGCCAAGGCTCTGATCTTTGAGCGCAACGGCGAACCAGCAGACGTGCTGCAATTGAAGGAGCAGCAGATGCCGGAAGTGGGAGAGCAGGACGTACAGATACAGATCATCGCCGTAAGCACCTACATACACCCCAGCAACAGTACTACGAACCAGGCACAGCTCCATGCTGCGTATTCTGCGGTTGTTGCTGCCTGTGCTGCTGTCGCGCAGGCGCCCATCAACCCCTCAGACATTAACACAGTGCAGGGCAAGTATCCGTTACAGCCAAGCCTACCTGGCGTGCCAGGCCACGAAGGTGTTGGTAAAGTGGTCAAGGTCGGCAGCAAGGTGCGCTGTCGTCACGTATCGCTTGCTTTGTTTCCGCAACAGGCTGTGCACATTCGTGTGCAGCACAAACCCTAGACAGCAGTTGGCAGGACACCAACTGCATTGCCAGGCACAGTTTAATATCTTTTCAGTTCTACTTGCAGGAACATCTAGACGATCCACTTACAGTGTACTGGGGTGCACTAACTCCCCTCCCCCCAGGCAATGCACCTGCTTCAAGTTGGCTCTGCAGTGCTACCAGGCACGTATCGGCACTATACACCTAGCATGTTATGCTTGCCCTCCATCGCCCAATGCAGGTGTCTAGCCTATCTCTTGGGAACCATGTGGTTGCACTGCATTGTGCTGCATGGGGTGTATTGACTCCCCTGCCCCCAGGCAATGCACCTGCCTGGCTTTGCAGTGCTACCAGTCACGTGTTGCTATAATCATCTATGCCTAACCCCCAACGCCCAATGCAGGTGTCTAACCTATCCCCTGGGGACCATGTCGTGCCGCTGGCCTCAGCACTAGGCACCTGGAGGAGTGCAGGAGTGTTCAAGGCAGCAGACTGGCACAGAATACCAAGCGACTTGCCTATTGCAGCAGCTGCAACGCTCACCATCAAGTGAGCGACTGTGCAGGGACGGCGCATTGCAGGATAGCAGTGGTGCAGTCTAAGAGTGATCTGCTCAGCACTTGTGATAGGTGCACGTGCTGGTTACAACAGCAGTACAGCACCAGCAGCGCTCGTTGTTCACGACAGCCGACTGACGCAGGGCCAGCGCTGCCACACAAGTAGCAGTGTCCATGCATGTGCGGATGGGCTCTCAATGTACACTGAAATCGTATGTGGCATGCATCATCGGCAGCAGCAGTTCCTGGGACGGCTTGTTGTTAGAGCGTGTGCTGACAGACCAGCAACGCGCATTGCACTGCTGCTTAAATTCATACACCACCACGCGTTGTGACATGCCACGCAGCTGTCCTCCTCACAGCTTCACCAGCAATGCTCTACGTTCTGAAATGATATGTGTGCTGTCACATGCTGAGGCTGTTCTTGCGAGCCGCTGTCAGGCTACAGCCTGGCCGCAGGATCGGCCACACTGACCAACCAAATGCGTGTACACCTTGCTGCTGTGCATCTCACATCATGCTGTGTCCGGCTGTCTGCATTTTCACATGACGATTTGCCGCGCAGCCCTCCGACAGCGCTGTGCATGCTGGAGAACATTGTGGAGTTGCAGCCGGGGCATACAGTCGTGCAGAACGGAGCAACAAGTGCAGTGGGCCAGGTACGAATGAAGGACAGCTTGTCACATGTCATGCGTGTACTTGCCATATGAGCTGGGCCGCATTTGTGATGCATGTGTAGCTTACACGTGCGATGTAGGTTTGCTTGGTGCTTGCAAACACTGATTGTGTGTGGTAGGACATGGCCGGTGGGTGCATGCTGCATGACAGCCATCGATGCGTGCTTGCTTATTGACAGTACCGCGGTACATGCTTGATGGTGTGAAGCCTACTACTGACTGGCATTTGCACTTGAGACGTTAACTGCACTGAGAAATTGCTGCTCGCCACTTACTGCTTTGTTATTGTGTGCTGGGTGCTGCTTGCTGTATGCAGCATGTCATTCAGCTGGCTAGGGCAAAAGGCCTCAAGACAGTCAACGTCATTCGAGACAGGTGCGTGTGTTTCTATCTTCCAGTAAGCATGCTAGTAAGATGGCAAGGAAACCTGCCAAAAGGCGCAGCTGGGCGATACCAGCGTTGCATCCGTCTGCACAAAGCTGTGCGCTGCCTGAATAGTTCAATATGCTGCAATGGCAGGGCAACACGCCCTGCCTCCTGTACTCATACAGCAAGTGACGCCTCCAGATGTCACACCAGAAACGCTTGGATAGACGTATGCGCCTCGCCCTTACTGCTGCTGCTGCTGCAGGCCTGACTGGGATGCCGCTGTGTCCTGGCTACAAGGCATGGGCGCTGACGTGGTTACAACAGAGCAGAAGCTCAAAGCAGACTTAGGTGCGAGCAGCACAGCTGTGGGAACACCAGCAGCACCAACACCAACAGCACTCCACAGCAGGCCCTGCGTATCTTTGGATCCATGCTACAGTGCCAGCAGATTCATGTGGCCCATCACAGCGTGTGTCCACTTCACTGCGCAACTGCTGCAGCGGTGCCTCACATCTGGCTCTGCTTGGGCACTAGATTCACCAGGAGGACCCAGATGTTTGTGGCTATAGACTTCTTGCCTTCACCTGTTCACCCAACTTCACTTGTTGTCGTGTTGCCTTGCGCCCGCTTTGCGCATTGCCATATTGCAGCTGCGTCAGGCTTCCCTGCCCCTAAGCTGGCCCTCAACTGCATCGGTGGCAGCTCCGCAGCAGCAATTGCCAAAGTGCTGCAAGCTGGCGGCACACACGTCACGTATGGAGCCATGAGCATGCAGCCGCTGGCTCCCCCTACTGCGCTGCTGATCTTCAAAGACATTACGTTCAAGGGCTTCTGGATTAGCGGCGGGTGAGTGCTGGAGGTGTTTTGCAGCAATGGTGTACTTCCCTTCACAACTTAGCGGGAGGGAATGCATGCAGGATAATGCCTTCACTCTGTTGTACAACGGCTAAGATATTAGTTCAGAGGCGCCTTGGTCAGTGGAGGGGTGAGTGCTGGTGTGCGACTGTGGCGATGCTGCTGTTCAGCAGGCATTTATCAAAGTGTCACAGGGCCTAAGGCGGTTTTCATTCGCCATATATCCAGTCAGTCTGGGTGCTCCAGAAAGTCAATGCAACCCACTGACAAGGCTTGAACTTGGAAATTAATCATGCATTTTCATGCAGTTGGGCGAAGCGTGCTGGGCCGCAGGCGCATGCGGCACTGCTGGACAAAGTTGTGCAGCACATCCAGCAGGGGCACGTCATCCCACCCAAGTGAGTCGCAGCAGTAGCAGCAGCAGCAGTGGGCCGGCACATGCACAGCCTGTGCTTCCACATAAAGCCGCATCATCTGCAAGCTGAACAGCATGAACGTGCTTATTAGTTTACTGAACATCATGATGTTTCCCCTACGCCGTTGACTGAATGCATTGCGCGTGCCCAACTTGATCATTGCTTGCAGGCTGCAGGAGTTCCCACTGTCCCGCTTTGCCGAAGCGCTGGAGGCTAGCAGCGCAGCGCACAAGCAGCACAAAATAGTGTTTGTGCCAGAGTAGCCGGAGCGGCAGTACTGTACTGCTGCTGGTGTATCAGGACATAGATGAATTCAGCGTCTCTGGTAACAGCTGCCATAGGTGGCATGTGATGAGTGGAGTTGCCCTGTATGCGCTGGATCTGTCACGGCACTGAGCGGTGGTTGAAGCGTGCGAGCAGTGCAGGGTCACTGCTCAGAATGTCAGGACCACCAGGCTAGTGAGGTAAAGACAGCCCTTTGCAGCCGAATCCACGTAATCCATTGAGGTTGTACATATACACGTTCACGAGTCGGTTTGCGCGTTACTCTGCGATTGCGTGGAGTTGGTGGGCGGGGTGGTGTCAATGTCATATCGCAAGCAGTAACACAGCAGCGCCTCATAGACCTGTTGTGGCCCATTGACTGAGCTAGACTCAGATCTGTAGCCTCAGGAATCGTGTGCGTTCAGCAGACACCGGCTGCAATGCGAACACACTGCTAGCACCTGCACGCCAGGATTGCTGTACATACTGTATGCTCTGATTGTGCAAAGCAGTTGAATCTTCTAAACATCAAATCGGTTTCGGGCACGTTGGCGTCATGGCTCAGCCCACACAGCCTCTACCCAGCAAGGAGTCTGGCCTGTTCAGACAGTTGGTCAAGTTCTATGAGAGCAAGCAGTATAAAAAGGCCATCAAGGCTGCAGACCAGATTCTAAAGAAGTTCCCGGAGCATGGAGAGACCCTGGCTATGAAGGTGTGCAGCAGCAGCAGGCTTGTGCTACCAGCAGCAGCAGCAGCAGCACTGGCAGCAGCAGTACTGCGCTACTTTGCACAACTGCCGGCCACCCAAGCAGACAGCGTGCAGCGTAGGAGTGCTTCAGGCAGGAATAGCAGCGTTTGGTGCAGCTGCATCTAGGTGTGCAGTACCTGCACTGCCTGTAAGGACGTTTGGCTTCAGTCTGGTGTGCTGCTGTATCACACAGGGCCTGACATACAACTACATGGAGAAGAAGGAGGAGGCATACGATTTGGTCAGGAAGGGACTTCGAGCGGACCTCAAGAGCCACGTTTGCTGGCACGTTTACGGGTGAGCTTGCAATCTCCAGCTACAGGTGACTGCGGCGGGGATGGATCACTCGCCAGCTGGTTCACGTCACAGTTGCATTTGTCTCATATATACATACACGTATTGATTGATGTTTTGTTGTTGTGCTGGCGTCGTGCAGGCTGCTGTACCGCTCGGACAACAATTACCTAGAGGCGATCAAGTGCTACACGAACGCACTCCGCTTCGACAAGGACAATGTGCAGATCCTGCGAGACTTGGCAATGCTGCAGGTTTGTTCACTGTACCTCTGACCAGCTGCTGCAGCTTGGTTTGGCTGGCAGCTGGTCAGGCTGGCAGCAGCAGCAGTACAGGTGGTCTGCTTGCTGAGTGGAATTGGAATGGAAGCAGCATTTAGCACAGCAGCACCGTCTTGGTTTACTTGACGTAAGTCTACGTTTGGTACTGTTTCGTGGACACTGCTCAGATGGTTCCAGCTTGTCAGCGCTACCATTCTATCATCACTTGGCATGTCAAAGTCGTCAAGAGCTTTGCCCCTGCGCTAGTGCTAATCACTGCCCATACATCCCTGCCATCCCTGCTGCATTCAACTGTCTTCTTAATCAACTGCTAACTACTATCGCTTGCTATCTAACATCTTATCCCTTGTTTCTCATCCCTGCAGATCTAGATGCGAGATGTGGGTGGCTTTGTAGACACGCGCTACCGGCTGCCTCTGAGTATTGCTGTCGTTGGGAAGTAGTTACTAGACTAACTACTGCACGCTGGTACTCCTTATCCCTTGTGCCCTGCAGATCCAGATGCGCGACGTGGGCGGCTTTGTGGACACGCGCTACCGGCTGCTGCAGCTGCGCTCCAACAACCGCAACAACTGGATCAGCTTTGCCATCGCGCACCACCTGGACGGCAACCATGAGCTGTGCGTGCAGATCCTCAGCGCGTACGAGTCAACGCTGGTGAGCAGCAGCGTATAAGGCAAACTTTAAAGCGGCAGGCAATATGCCGCCAGTACAGCCCAGATTTGTAGCAGCGGCAGTAGAAGAGAAGCTGCAAGCAGGCAATGCTCTACCTGCAGCTGCTGCCAATGTAGATCCTCAGTGCGTATGAGTCAGCGCTGGTGAGCAACAGCCAGCAATCCGGCAAACAGGCAGGCCATTATGCAGCCGGCACAGCCTACATTTTGTACCAGCGACAGCAGAGGAGAAGCAGCAAGCAGACAATGCAGCTGCTGCCAATGTTCTATAGAACGTGCAAATCCTCAGCGCGTAAGAGTCAACGCTTTGTGAGCAACAGCCACTCAGGGCAATGGCAGGTGATTGTGCAACTGGTACATGTGTGCATGCCGAGTTTGCTGTTGTGGTATGCCTCATGGCAGACTTCAACCTATGGAACGGTGTCATTGTGACTCTGTTGACTCCTGTATGTCTTCATCTGCAGGACGAGATCTCCCCCAGCGAGGCGTACGAGCACAGCGAGCTGCTGGCCTACAAGGCCATGGTGCATTGCTTTGAAGTGTCGCCTATGAACTGTGTCAAATGCAGCTGCAGCTTTACTGAGTTTGACTCTGTTTCCCTTGTTTTGGCTCTGTCGCCCCTGCAGGACGAGATCTCCCCCAGCGAGGCGTACGAGCACAGCGAGCTGCTGGCGTACAAGGCCATGGTGCTGCAGGAGGGGGGGCAGGCAGAGGCAGCACTGGCCCTGCTGGAACAGCAGCAGGTGAGCAAGAATGCGCGGTGTGGCAAATGTAGCAGTGCTGTGGCTGGCGGTGGAAAGTGGCGACAGCCAGCAGCAGCAACAGCAACAGCAGCAGCAGCAGCAGCAGCACCAGGTGACGAGCTTGCTATGTGCCTACAAGGCCATGGTGCTGCAGGAGGGGGGCAGGCAGACGCGGTTCCCACCCTGCTGGAGCAGCAGCAGGTGAGCGCGGCATGGCGTAAGCACGCGATGTGGCAAGTGTAGCACCGCTGTGGCTAGGCAGTGGAGAGTGGCGACGGCCAGCAGCAGCAGCAGCAGCACCAGGTGACGATGTTGCTGTGCTCTCAGCCAGAGTCGCGTGCGTCCTGCTGAATATATGACTTTGCTGCATCCGTGCTGACGTGTCGCAGGACAAGCTTCGTGACAAGCTGGGTGTGATGCACACCAAGGCGCAGCTGCTGCTGCAGCTGGGGCGCCCCGAGGCAGCCGAGTCACTTTTCCACAAGCTGCTCTCACTCAACCCCGATGACTACCGCGTACACGAGGGACTGCAGCTCTGCCTGGGCATCCACCAGCCTAGCAACGGCCAGTCCTGGCAGCAGCAGCAGCAGCAGGCGGCAGCAGCAGCAGGCAGCAGTAGTGAAGCCGCACCCAGCGGCAGCAGCAGCAGCAGTGTATGGAGTCCGCACAGTGGCAAGAAGCGGCGGCTGTTGCAGTTGTACAGTGAGGATGAGCGGGCGAAGCTTGTATCGCTGTATGATTCGCTGATGCAGCAGTATCCGAAGAGCATGGCGTGCCAGCGGATCCCGCTCGACTTCCTGGTGGGTGAAACAGGGTGTATTTTGTTGTCAGGTTGAATTGGGGATGGGGTTGTTCAAACAGTTGGTGACGCAGCAGTACCCGAAGAGCATGGCGTGCCAGTGGATCCCGCTAGACTTCCTGGTGGGTGGAAAAGCGTGTACTTTTTGGTGGAGAAGCTGGTGTGCACGTTAGAAGGGCTTGTGTAGCAGTATCCAAAGAGCATGGCGTCCCAGCGGATCCCGCTAGACTTCCTGGTGGGTGGATACAAGTGCGTATGTGTATGTTTTTTGTCGGGTTCGAACGGCGGTGTATGCGTGTAAGGGTTTGTGTAGCAGTACTCAAAGAGCATGGCGTGCCAGCAAATCCCACTAGACTGTTGGGGTGGGAAAGTGTGCCTCTTTGTGTGGGGGTTTGAAGCTGGTGTGCGCGTTGAAAGGGCTTGTGCAGCAGTAACAAAGGAGCATGGCGTGCCGGCGAATCCCACTAGACTTCATGCTTGCCTGCTTGCCGTGAACACTGCTGTTACTGTTGCCACATGTGTGTGCAGGTTGGCGAGGACTTTGTCGCAGCAGCAGACAGCTACGTGCGCCGCTACCTACTGCTCTTGACATCTTTTGCTTGCTTGCCATGAACACTGCTGCTGCTGTTGCCACATGCGTGGGCAGGTTGGTGAGGATTTTGCGGCAGCAGCAGACAGCTACGTGCGCCGCTACCTGCTGCGCTTGTTATTTTTGCTTGCTTGCTTGCCGTAAACACTGCTGTTGCTGTTGCCACATGTGTATGCAGGTTGGTGAGGACTCTGCAGCAGCAGCAGACAGCTACGTGCGCCGCTACCTGCTGCGTGGCATCTTTTGCTTGCTTGCCGTCAACACTGCTGCTGCTGTCGCCACATGTGTGTGCAGGTTGGCGAGGATTTCGTTGCAGCAGCAGACAGCTACGTGCGTCGCTACCTGCTGCGCGGCATCCCGAGCCTCTTCTCTGACCTCAAGCCCCTGTACGCTGACTCAGCAAAGGCAGCAGCACTGCAGCAGCTCTTCGACAGCTATGCAGCATCCCTACGCAGCAGCGACAGCCTACCAGCCCTTATTCGGCAAGCAGCAGATAGCAGCAGCAGCAGCAGCAGCAGCAATGGTCCGCTGCAGCAGCAGCAGCAGCCGGCAAATGGCAGCAGCAGCAGCGGAGAGGATAACCCGCTGACGTGGGTGCTGCATTATCAGGCGCAGCATTATGATCGGCTTGGTGATCGTGAGGCAGCGTTGAGGTTGAATGGAGAGGCGTTGGAGCTGGCTCCTGACGTGATTGAGCTGCTGCTGGCACGCGCGCGCATCCTCAAACACACAGGTGGGTGGTGGCGGTGTTGATAATGCCGGACCTCTGAGCATTTGGTGATCAGGTGCTCAGGTGCGGCAGAAAGGGTGTATTGAGCTGTGCGGTGCGTAATTGGGGTGGATGAGAGGCTGCCCGCGTGTGTAGGCAAGTGCAACCATACACATGACTTGTTGTATGGGACGTGCTGGCTGGTAACGCAGTAGAAGTGCAGATGTGGCATGTCGTGTGTTTTATGACAAAAGTGTGTTAGCTTGTTCCTGGCAGTGTGTTGCTGTGACGGGTGACGCACATATTCGTGTGGCAGCTGTATGTGAGGAGCGGTGTGGAGCAGGGGCCTTGTCAGTGATGTTACACTTTTGTTACACATTCTGAGGGCGGCTGTGCGCAGTCCACCCAAGCATTGATTACACAATTTCTCTGAGACATGGCCCACCCCACCACTGCGTGTTGCTGACTGTGTGCGTCCATCCTTTTGTGTGCTTTGTTTTGTTTGTTTGACCAGACTGGTGTGCATGTTTGTTTGCAAGCATAACCCCGTGCTCATTTGAACAAATGTAGTGTGTAGCAGAATAATGCTGACCACTATGCTGACGGGAAGATGCAGTGCATGAGCCCTTTGGTATGTGAGACCCTGCACTACAGGCTTCTGCCGCCATTGCATCATCATCCAGTCTAATCCAATCCAACCCTCCATGCGACTTGCACCGCTGCCAACCTGTTGCCCACGATTGCTGCGCAGGTGGCATGGTGGGAGCAGCAGCAGCAGCAGCAGTTTGAAAAGCAACTGAGTTGTGCGACTGGCTGCAGCTGCTTTGGAGTAGAGTTCAAACTGTTATTGGGTTGAGTCCGTGATTCATTCATTTATACCACATGTGCTGCGCAGGTGACATGGTGGGAGCAGCAGCAGCAGCAGACGCTGCGCGTAAGGCCGACACCGCTGACCGCTACACCAACAGCATGGCAGTGAAGGCGCTGTTTGCAGCGGGACAGGTGGAGGCAGCGGAGCAGACAGCCATGCTGTTCACACGCGATGGTGATCAGGTGAGCTAGCAAGTAGAGCTAGCAAGTAGAGCTAGCAAGTAGCTGTGTTGGAACGTGTTGCAGAACGGCTTCACTGCTTCACAAGTACGGCAGATTGCGGTGTTTTTTCTTTTGTTATATAGTATATAGCATGAAGTAGGTCATGTTTGCAGCAGGACAGGTGGAGGCAGCAGAGCGATAGCAATGCTGTTCACACGCGACGGGGATCAGGTGCGGCGCCATTGCAAGCGTGTGTAGCAACTACCTTGCTTCTTTGCCTGTCATGAAAGCGCAGACAGCAATACTGTTCACGCGACGGTGATCAAGTGTGCAAGCAGAAGCTGCAGCTGTGTTGGAACTGCTTCACTGCTTCGCAAGTATGGCAGGGGGGGTGTACCTCTTCAAGATGCTGCAGTGCAGGCGCCATGCAGTTTGTGCTGCCCTGCGGCATACTATAGCGCTGTATTGGCAAAATCAAATGTACCGCAGCTAAGCCACAAGAAGCTATTGACTGTTGTCTTTGCTGCCCGCAGCTGAACAACCTGTACGACATGCAGCACATGTGGTACGAGGTGCGCTGCGGCGACGCTCACCTGGCAGCAGGCGCGCTCGGCAAAGCCCTCAAGCAGTATGTGGCTGTCGCGAAGCACTTTGGCGACTTTGCCGAAGACCAGTTTGACTTCCACAGCTACTGCGTGCGCAAGATGACGCTGCGCAGCTACCTGGGGCTGCTGCGGCTGGAGGATAGGCTGCAGCACCACCCCTTCTACATGCGCGTGAGTGCGGCCGTTTGAATAATCAACCGATTCAACAATGAAAGAATAAAAATGTAATAAAGAGTATATATGTAAAAACAATGATAAACATGATCAACATTAATCAATTATGGAGAAAAATTATTGATAGTGTAGCGTGCACCATTCCTTCTACATGCGTGTGAGTGGGAATGTGCATGATTTGGGGACATCTAAACGATTCATGGATTTGGTGATCTCTGGTCATGTATGACTAGATCAGAGCTGGTTTCTGCATTATGCGAGATGCCAATGCCACACAGCATTCGTCACGGTTGCAGAGGAGGCTTTAGTTTGAGGGTTGAGTTGCACGTGCAGCTACCTGGGGCTGCTGCGGCTGGAGGACAGGCTGCAGCACCACCCCTTCTACATGCGCGTGAGTGGCGCCGTTTGAATAATCAACAGCTTTTCACAAGAAATTAAAATGTATTATGATAAATTATGATATGATCATGCGTTCAGAGGTGACAGCTGTTTCCTGCATCAAGCAGGATGCCAGCGCTACACAGCATACGTCACTGTTGCACAGGAGAGCACATCCAGGCTTTGTTGTTGCACGTGCGTCCGTGCATCTGCCGGTTGCGCTTAGATATGTGTTGCTGTGCTGCGGTGACCCTGCTTGCTGCATCAACACCCTGCACTGCTTCTGACGACTGCCATCTGTTGTTATGTTGATATCGTACAGGCGGCGGTGGGTGCGGTGCGCTGCTACCTGGCACTGCATTCATGTCAACACCCTGCACTGCTACTTGCTCCATGACAGGGAGGTATCGGCACACAATAGGAACAATCACAAACCAGAATTGTTGCAGATGTTGTCTGTCGTTATCTGTGCAGGCCGCGGTGGGTGCGGTGCGCTGCTACCTGGCTCTGCAGGATGCACCCGCAGCAGCAGCAGCAGCCACAGCAGCTGACGAGGCCTCCCTGGCAGCTCTCAGCCCAGAGGAGAGGAAGAAGGAGAAGCTGCGGCGCAAAAAGGTACGTCACATTTTACAAAACATGGTATAACATGTGTTATGTTTGTGGGTGCTTTGCACTGGCAGCTCTCAGCCCAGAGGAGAGGATGAAGGAGAAGCTGCGGCGCAAAAGGTATGTTACATGTTACAAAACATGTTATATAATATGTGTTCCATTTGTGGGTGGTTGCACTGGCGGCTGAAGCTGTGTGTGTGCGGACAAGAAGCAGTATACTACATAGTATTCGTGCATAAAGGGGATGAGCTCACACAGCGATGTGAGGCAGATACGTTGCAGTTGCAGAGTTTACGGTTGAGAGAGTGTTGCGCTGCTTTTGCCGTAGCAGCTCGACTAGTTTATACAACCAACAGCAGCCATGCCTGCCACTCGTTACCAAGTAGTCCAAATGAATGGGCTGCAAATGGCTCCAAATGGCAGGCACAACCCCGTTCACTGAACTTCCACACACTGGTTATTCTATTTCAAGATATCATTGGGCTGTGCCTGGATTAGCACTCGCCACTTTTAAGCAACCGTTCTGCTGACATCATTTGTTCGTGCTGGTACAATATTGCTGCTGCTGTTGCTGCTGCTGCTGCTGCTGTGTGCCACAGGAGGAGAAGCGTCGTGAGAAGGAGGCAGAGGCAGCCGCTGCCGCTGCTGCAGCAGCCGCTGCAGAGGCAGCCAAGCAGCGCAGCAGCAGCGGAGGCGGCGCAGGCGACAAGCAGAAGAAGAAGACTGCCGCACGGTAAGACAGCAGATGCTGCCTAACACTGCCAAGCATGCTGCGCTTGCATCAGCTTCAGATGCTGCAAGGCCAGCTGGCTTGCTCGCTTCCTGTTATAACGTGATCACCGTTCAGGATCGCTAACACCCTGCACTCCTCGGCATATGACCCTCACCCCTGGCTGAGATCATAACATTTTGCATCTCATATTGTTACTAACACTGTTATGTTTTGTTGTTATTTTTATTGCTGCTGTAGGCCCCCTGATGCTGACCCTGATGGTGCCAAGCTGGCGGCCACTGCTGACCCACTGGGTGAGGCCACCAAGTATGTCGTGGCCCTGGTGCAGGTGAGGATGCTTTTGTTCATCTGTTTTGGATGTGGCGCAGCATCAGCATCAGCAGCAGCAGCAGCATGAAGTAGCCTAGCATTTCTGAGTTAGGGACTGGAGTAGCTATAGTGGTCCTGATGGATGATATTGGCCACCAAGTATGTGGTGGCCCTGGTACAGGTGAGAACCTGGTGCAGCAGCAGCAGCAGCATGTTTGTCGTGGTCCTGGCACAGATGAGAACGGCATTGACTCATAGCATGGCCAAGATTATTATCATGTTCATTCACCGCATTGACTGTGCTGGTATTACTGCAGAGCCAAGCGTTGCTTCAGACAACGTGTGTGTTGGACGGGTGATGTGTGTGTCGGCCAGCACCTGAATCCCCGGGCTGTTGCCCTGCCTGCCCCTGCTGCTGCTGCTCCTGCTGCAGGCTGCCCCGCAGCACCTTGAGAGCCAGCTTGCTGCTGCTGAGGTGTATGGCCGCAAGGGGCGCTCCCTGCTGGAGGCAGCAGCAGTGAAGCGCGCACGCGACATTGCAGGGCCGGAGCACCCAGACGTACACCGCGCCATTGTGCGCTTTGCGCAGCGGGGTGAGTTGTGCAAGTTTAGTGTCATGTCCAATATGTTGTGCTAGAGTGTAACTCACACCCTTCTGGCTGGCTGGCTTGGAACCAACCGCTGGTGCTTTGCGAGTGAACCCCTTCTATGGTTGCCGGCTGTTGGTCATAGCAACCGTGTAAGCAATCAATTTTAGCCCGTATTTGTGTCTGCAATGGCAGACGCCTGTGCCTTTGGAAGACAGTGAGTGGTGATCTGCAACAGCGTCTGTGCCAGGCATGTGGTCTTCTGCTTCTGCAAGTACTGCAATGGCTAGGTGTGTTGTGCGTGTTTTCTAACCCCAAACCTTGCTTTGCTTTGTATGTGTCTGCTCACTGCGTGCTGTTACCATAATTGCTTCTTGCAGTGTCAAGCACACCTCCAACAAACACAGCAGTGCAGCAGCTAGTGCAGGAGCTACTGCCGCAGCTGCTAGGCGACGCAGCAAGCGTGGCAGCATACGTGCAGGCCTACAGCAGCCGCCACAGCAGCAGCAGCAGTTTGCGTCACCGCGCGGCAGCAGCAGAGATGGCAGCACTGTTGGATCCTGCAAGCAAACAGCAAGGCGTACAAGCGCTGCTTTCTTCGCTGCAGCCGGGCACAACAGCAGCAGCAGCTGATCTGGCAGCGTGCACTGAGGTGCATAAGCTGCTGCTGTCGGGGCCGCTCGCAGATGCAGCAGCAGCAGCGGACTGGAAGCAGCGCTGTGCGGGCGTGTTCACGCGCAGTAACTACTTTGCAGGGGAGCAGGGGAGTGCTACTGCGCAGCTGCTAGAGCAGCTTGCTGACAGGATAGGCGCTGTGAAGCTCTGAGCAGCAGCGGTGCGAGTGATGTGTCAGTGACAGCAGTGCAGCAGCAGCAGTAAGTGGTGCCTAGGAGCGACAGATTTGTGCTGTTCCTGCAACCTTTCACACCTCAGCAGGCTGCGGTGGTGCACCGCAGCAGCAGCTGTAGGTACTGAGCAGGCAGCTGAGCAGGCAGCTGAGCAGTGACACTGCGCTGCAGCAGGATGTTGAGAAATTGGGTTGACAGCGCTTTGATTGCAGCCAGATCTGTTTGTGGTTTAGTGTCAGGGGGTGCTGTTGCATTGTGGGTATCTATGTAACTGGGCTGGTGGTCTAGCCTGGTGGTCTAGCCTGGTGGTCTAGCCTGGTGGTCTAGCCTGCACCAATCTAGACTCTAGGTGCTTGAAGCACTGATGGTATGTCATGCTATGCCATAATGGCAGCACCATTTCCATTGCAGACGTCCCAGGTGCTGAGAGGTTCAAGTATCCACGGCAGGGAGTTTGGGAATCCTGGTTGGACCGCTCTACAACTGCCTTGCGTGAGTGAGCAGCCTTGCTTGCAGGGGAATGGTGTCACTGCATGCCTTGCTGCTTGGGTGCTGCTATTACTTTTACAACTGCTGCTTGAGGTCCATAATCTAGCAGGGTGGCCAGCTGGCGTAACAGAGCAACTCTGGCATGTATCTCAGAGATACAGAAGATTTGCATGAGTCGTGCGTACGAAGTAGATGCACCAGTGGATGGACACGCCAAGTCCGAGTTGCACAAACCTTCACACTCGTCGTTCTTGCAGCTCGGAGCTGGCTTGCTGTCGTTGGACCAAGGGACATCCCTCGCAAAGTGTGATCGTTCCCGTAGGTTCCAAAACGCTTTAAGCAGCTAAACTGGTGCTCCCAAAGCGTTTGTTTGCAAGCATAAAGCGTAGGCAAGCTCGGACGGCTGCCACGACTCCCAAAATCCTTTGGACAACTTCGCAGTGAATGGGCAGAGCAGCTGGCCACTGCTGCAGATCTGCTCATCGAACTGCATCGAGTGGCTGTGAAGGTGGGTGCTTTGCGCGTCCCATATCGCAGCAGGCCTAGTGGCCTGCTGTTGCTGTGGCTTATCTGTTGCTGTTGCTGCTGTGCATGTTTCAGCTCAAAAGTCCTCGCCAGCTTATAGTAAACTGTTACTATCCGTTACACATGCCACGTTGTCAACACACAGACACACACGTACGCAATACCAGGCTGTTGTGTGTAAGCAGGCAGGCAGTACTGATTTGCGTTCAACTGCAGGTGCACCTGCAGGTGCTACTGCGCAGAGCCCAAACAACCGCACATCTCAACACCAACAGCCAGAAGACGCCACCAAGAAGCAACTGATACAGCAGCAACTGATACAGCACAGCAGGCAGCATGTGGAAGCACACTCCTGCCTCTGCTCGCAGCATGCTGTCGCGCCTGGGCATGTCTAACCCCGTGGTGCTAGCTCCCATGGCGGGATGCTGCACACCAGCCCTGGTGGCTGGCGTCAGCAATGCTGGTGAGTGCTGATTCGTAACTCCTGCATTTCTTCATCAATAGCTGGGCATGTCCAACCCTGTGGTGTTGCCACCCATGGCTGGCTGCTCCACACCAGCTCTGGTGGCTGGCGTCAGCAACGCTGGTGAGTGCTGACTC
Organism: Tetradesmus lagerheimii; assembly: GCA_902809745.2. Taxonomy (NCBI): domain Eukaryota; kingdom Viridiplantae; phylum Chlorophyta; class Chlorophyceae; order Sphaeropleales; family Scenedesmaceae; genus Tetradesmus; species Tetradesmus lagerheimii. Next base: position 47,592 of record CADDIJ020003004.1, read on the forward strand.
ATAACCTGCGTTTCTTTCAGCTCATGCACATTATGTTTTGATGAATGTTGCATGTTAGACAAGTGCATGTAGTTTCCGCGTTCTTATTGCTCCTCAATGTTTGGGCATGTAGTTTTCTATGCTCCTCAATGGCTGGGCATGACTCACCCTGTGGTGCTAGCACCCATGGCTGTATGCTGCACACCAGCTCTGGTGGCTGGCGTCAGCAATGTTGGTGAGCAGTGTGGTCATAAAGCGTGCATGTATTCACCATCGATTGATCTGCATCCTTGGCAGGGTCTGATACAGGGCTGGCAGAGCTGTGCAACACTTGCAGGAAGTATGCCCACAGTGGGAGGTACCAGCTGCGCTGTAGCATGAAGACCTGCAAACTGAACAATTTGAGAGGTGTAGATCCAACTCAGCAGATCCTGCCGATGCATGTCCCAACTCCTCTGCCTCTTTATGCTTGCAGGCGGCTTAGGCATGTATGGTGCAGCATCAACACCCGCGTCACGGCTCCCTAATTGGCAGATCTGCAGATCTGTACATCACTCGCGAGGACGTGTTTGTGCCCACAGTGGGAGGTATCAGCTGCGCTGTAGCATGAAGATCCAAATTTAAGCAACCTGAGAGGTGTGGCCCCACCTCAGCCGACCCTGGTGATGCATGTTCCTCTTCCTCTTCCTCTGTATGCTTGCAGGCGGCTTAGGCATGTATGGTGCTGCTTCAACACCTGCGTCACAACTCCCCCGTATTGTGCACGACATACGAGCACAGCTGCAATGCCCAGACCTCCCGTATGGCATCAACTTGTTTGTACCACCAGCAGACTTACAGCCTCACAGCGAAGCTCAGCAGGCGGCACTACAGCAAGTGCATGCTTACTACGCTGATGCAGCAGCTCGCCTGGGGTTGGATTGCAAGATTGAAGTGCCAGTGCCAGATCTGGCTGCATTACAAGGCAACTTTGAGGCACAAGTGGAGGTGCGGGGATCTTTGTTGTTGGCCGGATGCCATGTTGACAGCGTTGACAGCGTAGTGCACACGTGCAGAGTGCAGAAGCGGTTGGGCATGGTGTGCAGTGCAGTCCACTTCTGTGCACATGCCATGCCATCAACAAACAAACACTTCAAATACTGTCGTAGCTAGGCTGGGTCAGGCTTTCAAGGGTCAGTGCGACTGGTGTGTGGGTTGAGAGAGCGCTCTGCAGACAGCACATAAGCCTGCAAGAATTCACTTGCATATGTGAGGTGACCCATACGTTATGCTCACCAAGCAGCCAGCCAGCATGGGTGACATCTACGACAGATGCACACATGTAAGCCTGCAAAATATTGTAATCGCATGGCATCTTTGTGTATGGCCTACATGTAACTTCTCCTTTCCGATCATCAGGATGATTGCATCATGCTGTTATCTGCTTGCAGGCACTGCTGGTTGAAGATGTGCCTGTCATTGCCTTCTACTTTGGCATCCCTGAGCAGCAGCTGCTGTCAAAGATCCAGGCAGCTGGTGCATTCACAATGGGCACAGCAACATGCCTGCAGGAAGCACAGAAGTTGCAGGAAGCAGGTGGGCAGTGAAGCATCAGCAACAGCAGCAGTAACAGCAAACTCGCAAAGCACCAGTAGTGCCGAGCGCATGAGTATGATAGCAGTAGCAGAAGCAATAGCAGCATTGTTTGACCACCATGCACGCTGCAAGTGCAACAACCAGCACAGAAAACAGGTGCGATGTAGAGCCGTGGTAGCATTGCAGCTGCAGCTGTACTCTGACAGTAGCTGAACATCCGCAGAGTTTGATAAACAGACATGACTGTAAGTCATATAGCAGTGTGCAGCAACTTGCCATCCAATCATGCAGCTGCCTCTAACTAAGTTGCGTAATGCTCCATGCTGTTACTGTGCAGGTATCAGGGCCATTGTGGTTCAGGGTTCTAAAGCATGTGGCCACAGGGGCACATGGTACGAAAGCGGTGACTATTGCCCCCACATGACAGGCACCACAATGCTTGAATCAAGTCTTGTGATGCTGCGTGTGTCTCCCTTGCAGGCATCAGTGCCATTGTGGTTCAGGGTTCAGAAGCAGGGGGCCACAGGGGCACATGGTATGAAAGCGGTGATTACCGCCCCCACATGACAGGCACTACAACGCTTGTGGCACTGCTGGCGCAGCACATCAGGGGTGTGCCGCTGTTAGCTGCGGGCGGCATCATGACCGGGCAGCAGATGGCAGCAGCGCTAGCTGCAGGTATGCATACGATGTCGCTTTTGCCGACACTGGGGGCATCATACGGCTGGCTGCCTTGGTAATTGCAGTGCAGTGTTGTGCATGGGCAGATCTACCACCTGAGGTTTTGTGCAGTGCACATTCTGAACAGCTTGCTCGTTACACTTTGAAAGAATTTTCTGTACACCTGTGCCACTGTCGTGTGATGTGTGGCATTGACCGCGGCTTGTCATCTTGTGCTGCAGGTGCTGCAGCTGTGCAAGTAGGCACTGCTTTCCTGACGACCGCAGAAGCTGGCACGCCCCAACTTGGCAGGCAGCTGCTGTTGCAAGACCCTAACAGAGGGACCAATGTTACGCAAGTGATGCCTTGATACGGTTTTTTGTTTTGCAATGCAACCACAGTTGCAAATTTTACAAAGCCCGCGGCTTCATGTAGGCATTCACTGCTCAGCGTAAGCCGTGTCTGGATGTAGTGCCAGAGCGGCGTTGTCCCTTCAGCATCTGGTTGTTACACCGAGTTATCATGTTACTCTTCATTCGTGACGAGTGCTACTGCTAGCTGCAACTCACCATGCCCATGGCCTATGACATGTGTTTTCACTGACACTGGCACACACTGTGTGCATGTTGCTGCAGGCGTTCACTGGCCGGCCAGCTCGCGGGTTGACCAACCAGGCAGCACGGGACCTGCAGCAGCTGCAGGAGCAGCTGCCCCTCAGCCTCATTGGCCTGGTGAGTGGGCAACTTGCTACTTAAAATCGCAGAGTGAAATTGCAAACTGTCCTAAAGCGTGGTGGCTTCCAGTGTGGGTCGGCTAGCTTGCTTTGAACTCATGGAAAGAATGGGAATATGCGGAGCTCGTGTGACCTCTGCTGTGGTCTTGTGAAGTCTGTGGATCTTGTCTGCAATATGCACCGGCGACATGTTACATCAGTACAACAAGGCATTGATGCTATGGCTTGATCTGGTAATTTGATGATGATGATGATGATGATGATGATGATGATGATGATGATGATGATGATGATGATGACGATGACGATGACGATGACGATGACGATGACGATGACGACGACGACGACGACGATGATGATGATGATGATGATGATGATGATGATGATGATGATGATGATGATGATGATGATGAGCACAACAAGGGTGATATTACAGTGCAGCTGCAACGCCACAGCAGTGCGGCATGTATATGCAGCACAGTGAATGCTTCTGCAGCACACACATCTAGTCACAATTTCGTCAGTGCAACTTTACCGCTGTGCAGGTGAACGCAAGGCCATTCTTCAACGCGGCAGCATCCAGCGGCAGTGACTATGTGCTGCAGCTGTGCGGCCAAGGCTACCCGCTGTGCAGGGAGTGCACTGCGCAGGAGCTGGTGCAGCAGCTGCTGCTGGAAGCAGAGCAGGCCATTCAGCGGCTTGCCAACGATGATGCAGCTGCTGAGTGATGACACCACAGATTTCAAAGTATGGTGGGGCCACTGAGTGGCATCGTGCTCATGTAACATACGGTTCCTTGCCAACTGTAGTGCAGGCTGACCCCTGAGCACTGCTATACACTGGACAGCCTCAGGAGTCCACATCTTCAAGCAATGCTACTGTAGTTTCTACGGTAGGTAATTATCCAAATTGAGGAGCCAGTGGCGTTCACTGGGCACAGAGAGCACCTCAAAGAGAGTAACCCAAGGCCATCAAGGCAAACAAAATTGATCATCACCAATGCCAATATCAAATAATGAATGCAACGAATGTAATGAATCTGGTCCAAAGGAACAGCTACTGGGCTCAAGTTCTAGGCCCTAAACACCGCTACGCCAGGCGCTAGCAGCACGATGTGGTTGTGAACTTCACTTGTCACAACACAGCACGGTGCTGAGCACACTCCGTGGCACTGCTTGGCTCTTATCCTGCCAGAGGACATGAACAGCTGCAAGCGCAGAGCAGCTCTGCTGCGCCAATTGCAACAGGCACACACAAGCGCCAAGCTATCCCGGCCACCAACCCCTACACCAGCGCAAACATCGTCTCACAGCACCAAACACATGCATGCACACACACGCGCCGTGCGCCAGTGCACTAGAGGCGCAGCGCACGGATGCCTGCCACCATGCCACCCACTCCTTCGGGGTCAGCGTCCCCAGTATCAGCGTACCACCTGCTGTTGCCAGCAGTGTTGCCCTGGCAGAACGCCCCGACGCCCTGCACACCCCAGCCTCCGCTCGCCTCCCGGAAAATGCGCGCCATCACGACACACTTGTGGCTGCGCTTCGTGGCCAGCTCAGCTGTATCCAGGTGCACCTGGCACAGCTCCGCGCCGCTGCTTGGTTCAAATAGCTGCACGTACGGCTGGATGATGTCGGACAGCATTGCGTCCGACCAAGCGGACAGTGTCACGAACGCCTCCGACACGTCAGCACCGAGCTGACTCAGCCGCACCGTGGCCAAGTTCTTGCCGGACTGCTGGTCGAACTCCATTATGTCGCCGCTGTGCGTGACTGCGCCGAACGCCGCTACGTTGTTGCTAGTTTGGTTGTTCCATGCGACACACTCCAGGAAGGAGCGGTTGGCGCCGAACAGCAGCACTGCTCCGTCTAGGTAGCGCACAAAGTGCTCTGGGCGCCACTTGTAGTGCACCTCCAACTCGACTGCAGTCAGAAGTGGAGAGGCGTGTACGGCGGCGGCAGTGGGGTGTGAGCTGGATTGGGGGTTAGTGGATGCGCTGCTGCGCTGGATAATTAATGTTGCACAAATGCTCAACAGTGCGTCTGCTGCTGCATGACGAAAAGTAGCGAGTGGCTTATGGTTGCTGCCAGCCACCGGGTAGCATTTGGTGGCGGCAAGCTATTCTTGCCGCTGCGCGCTGCCGTACCGCAGCAGCAAGCCAACCTGCACATGACCATTCTCAAAGGCATGCCGGCAGCTGTTTACAACAGCTCCTATGTAACGCACTTCACCAGGGGAGCGCACGGTGTAAACAACTCACTTGTCTTGGTGCCTGGAGGTGTGCTGTAGCTCTGCCCCTTGAGCAGGATCCTGCTGACCCCCGACGCGTGCACCCTGCTGAAGTCCATGTCCCTCTTGTGGTAGCCCTTGGCCAAACTCCGCTGCCACGCACCGCGCAGCAGATCCGACATAGCAGCAGCACTCGGCGCCGGCCGGCCCAGCAGCCCAAACCAATCCTGCCAACCGTCGCAGCGCTGGATACGCTGCACTGCCTTGCTGAACCTGCTGCCGAGCGCTGCTGCAGGCCAGCCGTAGAAGGCGTCTGCGCTGTCCATGACAGACTCAAGTGTGGCGCCTTTGGGTGCTGCGATGAGCTGCAGGAAGGTGAGGTGGAAGGCCATCAGCTTGCAGGACACTGCTGCGCCTGGCCACGCGCCACGCAGCAGGCTCAGGTCAGCACCGCTGCCCACGGCAGCGGAGAAGCCCTGCAGGGAATGACACACAGAATGTGTTGGTGCGGGTCAGCAGGGCAGCGGCGGCCATGGGCATCAACAGAACAGGACCAGCTCCCAGCCAGGAATGTACAGACATCCAAAAGTCATGCAATGTAGCAGCATTGCAATCGAACATGTCACTTAGTGGAGCAGCAAGGCCCTCACCTGCACCAGGCCCAGATCCTTCTGGCACATCCACAGCACCTTCCTTTCAAGCAACCCATCAGCCGCACTGCATAGCTTGTTCTTGTTTAATTGCTAGCAGCCAGCATATGCATAACACCTCCGAGGATCCCGCTCACCTGCACCAGTCCCGGGTCCTTCTGGCACATCCACAGCACCTTTCTGCCTACTCATCACCCACATGATATGTGCCTTTCGAAAAAGCCAGCAAAACCCAAAGGACATGGTCAGACCATCCTCACCTGCACCAGTCCCGGGTCCTTCTTGCACATCCACAGCACCTTCCTGTCCATCGACTCCGACAGCAGCGGCCCCCCCATCACGCCCCAGCCGTGCCGCGACGGGCTGCAGGCCAGCAGCGGCAGCAGCAGGCCCAGGTTGGGTGCTGCTGCCTTCGTGCGGCCCTTGGGGCTCTGCAGGAAGGCGTCCAGGCGCGAAGATACGGAGGGCCAGAGGCACCAATGCTCGCAGACGGCAAGCAGCAGCCTGCAGGAATGTGCGGCGATTGAACACGCAGTAGTAAGGATGGGTAGTGGTTGTGGGGAGCACTGGGAAATGGTTGGTGTGCATGCGGAGGACGTGTCAAGCATAAGCATCACAGGTGCAGTGAAATCTAGCTGTAGCAGTACGCTGTACAGCTGTCGGACAGCTTGTGCATACTGTCCATGGCACACCAGGCAATCCACAATGACCTTGAAGGTCTTCTAGCAGTGTCATAACACAGTTCAAATGCTGCGCTATTGTACACTTTGGCTGTTGACAACAGTGCTCACCTTACACCTGGCATGCCACAGCCAGCCGCTTCTGGCTGGCTGTTAGTCCATTGTCAGCCAGCAACACAGCAGTACCATAGCAGCGTCATAACACAGTTCAAATGTTGCGCTACGGCTGTCCAACAGTGCCCACCTGTACACCTGGCAGGCCACAGCCAGGCTCTTCTGGCTTGCTGCCAGCCCATTGTCGGCCAGCAGCACCACCTGCGTGTTGAGCACCTTGGGCAGCACCTCCAGCCAGGCATCAGCAGGAGGGCAGCCGCCACCGTGCGGCACCTGCAGTTGAAGCAGGAAAGAGATGAGCAAGTGCAGTCAGCAAGTTACAGAACATCCCCTCCAGCCAGCCAGCCGTCAGCAGGGGGGCAGCCGCCACCGTGCAGCACCTGCAGTTGAAGCAGGAAAGAGATGAGCAAGTGCAGTCAGCAAGTTACAGAACAGCACCTCCAGCCAGCCATCAGCAGCAGCAGGGCAGTCGCCACCGCGCGGCACCTGCAAGCACAACACAGCGAGCACTGAGTGTGAGCAACGTTACATAACAGCACCACCTGCGTGTTGACCCAAACCTCCAGCCAAGGTTCCTCAAGAGGGCAGCCGCCACCGCACCTGCAGTTGAAGCAGAAATAATATGAGCAAGTACAGTCAGCCAGATACAGAACAGCACCACCTGCGTGTTGAGCACCTTGGGCAGCACCTCCAGCCAGCCAGCCGTCAGCAGGATGGCAGCCGCCACCGCGCGGCACCTGCAGTTGAAGCAGGAAAGAGATGAGCAAGTGCAGTCAGCAATTTACAGAACAGCACCTCGAGCCAGCCATCAGCAGCAGCAGGGCAGTCGCCACCGCGCAGCACCTGCAAGCACAACACAGCGAGCACTGAGTGTGAGCAACGTTACATAACAGCACCACCTGCATGTTGACCCAAACCTCCAGCCAAGGTTCCTCAGGAGGGCAGCCGCCACCGCACCTGCAGTTGAAGCAGAAATAATATGAGCAAGTACAGTCAGCCAGATACAGAACAGCACCACCTGCGTGTTGAGCACCTTGGGCAGCACCTCCAGCCAGCCAGCCGTCAGCAGGATGGCAGCCGCCACCGCGCGGCACCTGCAGTTGAAGCAGGAAAGAGATGAGCAAGTGCAGTCAGCAATTTACAGAACAGCACCTCGAGCCAGCCATCAGCAGCAGCAGGGCAGTCGCCACCGCGCAGCACCTGCAAGCACAACACAGCGAGCACTGAGTGTGAGCAACGTTACATAACAGCACCACCTGCATGTTGACCCAAACCTCCAGCCAAGGTTCCTCAGGAGGGCAGCCGCCACCGCACCTGCAGTTGAAGCAGAAATAATATGAGCAAGTACAGTCAGCCAGATACAGAACAGCACCACCTGCGTGTTGAGCACCTTGGGCAGCACCTCCAGCCAGGCATCAGCAGGAGGGCAGCCGCCACCGCGCGGCACCTGCAGTTGAAGCAGGAAAGAGATGAGCAAGTACGGTCAGCAATTTACAGAACAGCACCTCGAGCCAGCCATCAGCAGCAGCAGGGCAGCTGCCACCGCGCAGCACCTGCAGAAGCCGAATGCGATGTGTGTTCCGTTTAGCATGCAGACTGTCATGCTAACAGTTGCACATTTGCACACCAGCAGCACAGGATCAGGCACAAGATGTAGATTATCACAGTCAGGCTGAACATGGCATCAACAGTGTGTACAAGTGAATCAGATGAACAGCCTGCAGCGCTCACCCGCTCTGGTGCCAGCAGCCGCAGCAGTGGCTCCATGTGGGGCAGCGCCCGGTTGAAGTGCTCAGCGGTGAGGTACAGCGGCAGCAGCGCAGAAAACTCCTCCTGCAAGGCAGCGCAGCGCACCAGCAGGCACATAAGAGTGTGAGAAGATATGTTATTTTGAAGCAGCAAAGTCGGAACATGCAGGAGTATTGCTGTGGCAATCAGCGTGGCAAGGAGTCGCGTATCGCATGACACTGCAAGGCAGCTGCAGGCGGTATGTGTCACACGTCAAGTTCATGAGTAACACCCTGACACGCAGCTGTTGATGAACATGGGCCACCATGCAACATTTTGCACTGTGTCTTGTCTAGCAACCTTGAACTAAGGCAGGCACTGGTCGCTCACCCGCTCTGGTGTGTGCCGCACTCCTGCCTTGAACGCGGTCACACTGAGCAGGTACGGGTGGGCCTGTATGTAGTCAACGCGTTGACTGGCAGGGTTGACCGTGAAGGTCAACGGCAGGCCCAGCACATCTTCCTGCAAGCTGGCCCTGCTGTAGAAGCAGCGCAGCTCGTCAAGAATGGCACCAGACTCCAGCCGGTAGGCAACCTGAACAGCAGTAGGCAGGCAGGCAGACGGCAAGGAAGAGTTTGGCAGCCCAAGATTCTGCAGATTCAAAGATCTCTGCAAAAAGGTTGCAACAAAGAAGGCAGGCACAGTGCAGGTCCTGAGGTCCTGCTCAGTGGGGCTTGACTCACGGCAGGATGCAGCTGCTGCCAGGTCAGAAGGTACCGCAGATCCTGCAGGCAGCTGTGGGCAAGATACTCGTGTACACTCGTTCCATGGGTGCTGTCTGGCAATTCTTTATCACTGCACTCACTCATTGCGCTGCGCTGTGCTGCACTGCACTGCACTGCATTGCACTGCAGTGAGTGGTCACACTGCACATGCAGCACACTGCACTGCATAACCTTTCAAAGGTTGTGCCACAGTGTGGCACACTTCCCAACAACGCATGCATTGCACTCCACAAAGTTCCCTTTTCAGTGAAGAACTCCCTCACCTTCCAGTCCTCCATGCATGACGCCCTCAGCTTGTGAGCAGGGAAGGACTGCGCCATCAGGCTCTGCCATAGTGCCCCATCATCACACGCAGCCCGCAGCGCCCTGCAGCTGCAGCTGAGGGCAGCCACGTCAGGCGGCTGCAGCAGGCACAGCACGCCCAGCATGGCATCTCTGGGCAGCTGCCCTAACACACCAGCTGCAGCAACCGCAGCAGCAGCGAAGTCTGCAGGATCATAGCTGCTGCTGGTGGAGCTATCAGCTGCAGCTGCAGCAGCAGCAGGTTGGGCTTCAAACGACGCACCCTGCATGCACTGCTGGATCAGTTGCGGCACTGGCTGCTGCTGCAAGTCCTGCAGCAGCTGCTGCAGTGGGCTAGAGAAGAGCTGCTGCTTGGCTTCTGCTGCTGCTTTCTTCTTTGCACCAATGCCCACCCAGTCGTCTGCAGCACCGTGCTGCTGCTGCTGCTGTGGTGGCTGCCTGGTTGGTGTGTGGGATGCAGCACTGACCGCTGCTACGACTGTAGAGCTGCTACTGCTGCTGGGCCCTGCAGTTGACTGCTGCTGGCGTTTCAAGCTGCGAGCAAGGTTCTTCTTTGCAGCTTTGCTCAGCGCCTGTGCTGTCTGCTGCTGCTGCTGCTGCTGCTGCTGTGCAGGCTGCTGCTGTTGCCGTGCTTCCTTTGACCGTAGCACATTGAAGCAGCTGTTGCCAGCAATCAAAACACTAGATGCAGCAGCAGTGCTAGCAGCAGCAGCGCCATCAGCAGCTGCTGAACGCTTGCTTGCCTTGTTCTTGCTGACTGTGCACCACTCACCAGCACCGGCAACATGGCTGCTGCTGCTGCTGCTGCAACTGCTCGTTGGAGTGCTGCAGCAGGAGCTGCTGCTAGCCGCACTGCTGCTAGCCGCTCTGCTGCTGCTAGCCGCACTGCAGCTGCTGCCAGCATCGACCTGGCTGCTGCTGCAGGCGCTGCTGCAGGTGCTAGACGCAGGGCTTGCACCTGACACTGCTGCTGCTGCTGCCGCTGGTGCCTTCTTTACAATCAATGGCCGCTGGTGGTGCTTCAACTGCAGGTCTGTTGTGCGGCTTCTAGCAGGAAGAAAGGGCTTTGTCACTTCAAGCTTGGCCCTTGATTGCTGCATAGCTTCAGCGACATCTGTAGCAGTGGCGAAGGCAGGGTAGGTGCAGCGGCTGCTGCTGCTGTGCTGGCAGTCGGGGCAGTCAAAGGCCAGGGCTTTGGCGACTGCTGCTGCTGGTGTGGTTATTTGGTGGTCGTAGTGCAGGTCTTCGTCCATGAGGAAGACTGCAGCATCAGCAGCATCAGCATCAGCAGCAGCAGCAAGTTAATAACCAATGAGCAGCAGTGCCAGCAGCAGAGGGCATGTGATCCACCAGCAACACGGTTGGAGCCTTATATATACTATGACGGAACCGTCTGTGGGCCACGCCTGCACTGCACTCTGAAAACAGCACTGGTCTGAACTGGCACTGCCTGCTGCTGCTTCCAACGGTTCCTAGCTGGCGTACACAGGGCGGCCCACCAATACTGTACAAGTCATTCACAGCAGTACACCCGTCAGTTGCACCCGTGCTTCTGCAGACAGCCTTCACACTGATGCAACCACATTCAACCAAAACGTTTGAACTTGTAGCTACATATAGGCCAGTTGCTCTCACCTTGCAGTTGCAGCAGCACACTCTGCACGCTGTACCCGCTGCTCCAGCTGTCCTTGTCAGGAATGCAGTCCCATAGGGCCAGCCGCCAGCGAGCCTGACGTGGGATAGGCCTGCTGCTGCTGCTGCCGGGCCCAGCAGCAGCTTGCAGCACTTGGATGCCGCCAGTGACAGGTTTGACGTTGGGGTGGGGGATGGGCTGGAAGAGGCGAAGTTCAGGGCTGGAAGTTGGGTAGTCGGGTGGGAACTTCAGCAGGAAGTGGAAGGGGGCTGCTTGCAGGGTGGAGGTGGGGGCGAAGCGCACTGCAGGATAGAACAGGTGCAGCAGCAGTGGCGGCAGCAGTGGGTTAGATGATGTTGTTAGACAGCGGTTGGACTAGCAAGTACTGGGCTGGCGACCCTGGTCATTCTAAAGTCACTGCAGAAGCACAAACCAAGCTCTATGCATAAGTGCCGCTGCGTTATCAAAGCCACACAATCCATCAATGCCGCGTCTGTTGTTCACGGTTGTGCTTGTGATCACATACAGGGCAGCAGCCTGTGTAGGCACTCACCGTTGCCATGCCACGTGTACAGGTCATCTTCCAGAGGCAGGCAGCTCACGTTGGGCAGGGGATGGTCGAGCACCTCGCGCAAATCATGCAGCAGGCGCCTTACGCCGATAGAGGGCAGCAGGGAGCTGGAGGTGGAGTTGGTAGGTGCCATGTTGTAGTGCTGCGTGTATCTGTATTCTGAGAGAGGTTAACCAAGCCGAACGCGCGTTTAGGGGTGTCGACTGAGGCGAGCGGAAACTGCGCTGGTTGAGCGCGAGCTGTGAATGTGGCGACTGCGACCAGCTGTCGCCGAGCGCCTGCTGCTGTCTGAGGGGGTGGATCTCAGTGGCGCGAGGCAGGAGCAGTAGCTACAGACTGATCGCAAAAGCACAACCGCTCGCCCCTGGCTGGCTAGTTGCTAAGCATACACTTGCTTGCCGTTTTGAGGGTGCTCTGTAGAGTTTCGTTATCTACGATATCTGTGCTGGCTGTTGGCTTCACGGCTCATGAAGGTCTTATATGTTATGAATGTGCAAGGCAGATTCTGCAGCGCCTACAATCAAACAATAACACAGCTTCCGACCTTCCACCTGGAGTTGTTACTTTGGAAGGTCATCACGCAGCACAGCAGCTTCAACTCGAGACTGCGCCAGCCCAGGCGAGCGTGCAGAACGCTTGAATCCAAACAAACAACGCATATGTTTGCCAATGCGGCCGATCAGCGGACTGCGACACATACTGCTGAGCTCCCCATGGAGATGGCACTTGAGGCACTGCCTTCACAACCCAACTACGTATGCAGCCCCTTTCACCACCTCCAAAAGCAATCAAACGTTCTCCTTGCGCTTCTTCTTAGGCTTGCCTCGCTGCTCACCGCCTGCCTTCTGCACAGCTTCATCCTGTTGCTGCTGCTGTGCTGATGGCTCTGCTGCATGCTTCCTCTTCTTCTGTTTCTTCTTCTTCTTCTCTTTCTGCCCGACCCCCATATCTGCCTGCTGCTGCTGCACACCGTCAGCTGAGTTAGCCTCCACACCCCCTTCAAACTTCAACACAGGGGTGCCCAAGCCCCGCCATTCCAAGTCCACAAGGCCACGCTGCTTGCGCTGCCGCTCGGCTGCTGCTTCAGAGGGGCAGCAGCTCGCCATGGCTGCCTGCAGCTGCTGCAGCAGGCCCTCACGCACCTGCCACCTGGCTGCTGCTGCTGTGGTTTGCAGGAACAGGATGGCACTGTCGTAAGGAGATTGGCGGTACAGGTCACGCCGTTGGTGTGATGCACCGTCACAGTAGCCTGCAGCGCGAAGTAATGACCAAATCACAGCAGCAGCCGCAGCAGCAGCGGCAGCAGCAAGGGTCACAGGCTTGCGATGCCTTGAGGCAAGAGGTGCGGATCGTTGGATGCACTTGCTTTGCAACTTGCAGGCTGGTTTGTGAATCACCCAAAGACAGCTGCAGCATCATCGCTCCACCGTGACCTGCCGCTGCCAGCAGCTGTGGAAATCTAGCAGCACTCTAGCAGTAAAACATGCGGTGACACCCTACCCCTGCCAGCAGCTGTGACTGGCAAGACCATATCAGAAATTTTGAGCCGCCATCCGCGACACCTGGCTTCCTGGGCACCTTGCGGCGAACACAAGACAAAAAAAATGATAATGTGTGACGCGTGTCACCGGGGGGGGGGGCAAAAAAGCTGACATACACCATGCTGAGAAAGTGGCCTGGGCCCCGCAGGCCCCCCCCCCAGGAGGGGCTGGCCCCCCAGGGAGGCCCTCGGCATGTGTCATGTAACAAAATAACATAACATAGGGCATGTTATGCCTGTTGTAAGCCCCTAAAGACATTGTCCGGTGCAAAACAGCTGCCTGGTCTGTGACAGCAGGAGGTGCCCAGTTCGAACCAAGGAGTAGGCACTCTATTTGCCGTGAGTGCGCCAAGCTGCGGGGCGTCATGGTTAGGCCCCAATGTGGCACTATAGCCCCTATACTAAAGAGGATCTGCTTGAGAAGCTGTAGAATGACTTATCTGAACATATCACATCAGCCTGCGCTGGCTGCGTGGCCAGACAGTGCTCCAGAAAAAAAGTTGAGAAAAAAGTGCAAACCCCAGCCAACCCTGTCAGACCCCCCCTCCCCCCCCTCTGCAAGGTCCATAACTTTCTTTCTAGAGCTGCCAATATATAGATGTATATGTATATAATCATTGTGCGAAGTTTCAGGCGGAAGTCCGGGATGGTGCCGGGAGCTGAGATTCTGCCCCCCCCCTGGTGTCACCAAAAAAGAATCCTGTTCCAGAAGCTGCTGCTCTGCATAACTTCTCACAGGTGCCTGAGCGGCGGCATCATAGGCGTACGGACATAAGTAACAAGCACGCTTTCCTCACCATGGTCTGCTGCAGCCACCACCAGCGATCTGCGCAGGAAGCTGCTGCTGTTCATCAGCTGCCAGCCCGCCACCTCCTGCCACCCCGGCACCAGCACACAGAACGACAGCGCTGCACCAGCTGCCTCTGCATCCTGCAGCAGCGACAGCACGTGCTGCGCTGTGGCTGTGAGCAGCGCTGGCACAAAGGGTGGGTTGGCTTCATACGAGCCATGCTTGAGCTGCATCCTGCAAGTTGAAGCGGCGCCAATCAAATACAAAGCAGGATGTTGGGTGTCCAACCCTTGGTCACTTCAGAAAAAAGGGCCAATATCCCCCAATCCAGCGTTTCAGGGTTTTCAAGGCGTAAACTGAGTTCAGCTGACGGGTCGGTGGTTGTGGCGACACAGAGGGCTTGGCTCTGTGTAGGTAGCAGCTGCTTCAACTGCACCCAAGTGAACAGTAGCGCACCGACCAAAGAGTAGTGCATGCCACAGACACGCACACAGACTCACGGCAAAGTTCACGGCGAACTGTAAGGACGCAACAATGCGATTCAACAGACTTCGCTTCTAGCAGCTGCACAAAAACATACCCTCACAACAAGTTCACTGTGAACTTCAGGAGTGCAGGGAACATGTTGGTAGGAAGTTCCTACCTGAAGAAGCTGCCTGCACTGCCAAAGGGTCCGTCCACGTCAGGGAATGCAGAGCCGTATCTCCCAAAGTGGGCATTCAGCGGGGAGGCAAAGCACTCAAAGCCCACAGCCATCTTCTGCCGCATCAGATCAAACACCGGAGGCCCTGCAGCAGCCTGCAGCAACAACAACGGAAAATCACATGTATTGCTTGGCAAAAGGGGGCAGCCATACAGGAGGTCCACTCTCAAACCACCAGCAGTGGGTGCATCAGCAAACATGCGGCAAACACATGGCAGGCGCATACGTCAGGTGCACATCATGATAGCAGCACGCTGGAAAGTCCTTCTATGAAGCCATGGCTGAAAATGACGCACATTGTTTTTGCAAGACGTGTGTTGCGTGCATGCATCCTGAGTGTGCCGCTGTCGCTCTGTCCAGAGAGGCAGCTGCACGATGCAAACAGTGCACCTGTCTATCAAGCCAACTGTACAGCCATCATCAGAATGTAAAGCCATCACGCATGTTGTTGACGTTGTGGAGTTTCGTCTCAGACATCATCGTAAACAGCAGCAACCAGGCATCATGTCGGCTTTTTGCGCGCATGGCTCACCCTGGGGGGGGGGAAGTGGCTGGCAGGCAAACCCGTAGCCAAACAAGCAGAGCCCCCCATACCCCATACCTTATAATGAGGCAAGGGCCGTTTAGAAAGCAATATCCCCGTTCTGCATGCATGGAAGGTCACCTGGAAGCCATGCCCTTGGATGCTCTTGTACCGCAGCAGCAGCGCAAACAGCCGCTGGTGCAGCGCAGCACGCTCAGCACCACCCTCATTCAGCTGCTGCTGCTGCTGCTGCTGCTGCTCAAGCTCTGCTATCCTGGCCTCAGCACACAGCACGACATGGTGTGGACCACCAGCATGACTAGCAGCGGTAGCTGCTGCTGCAGCCTCTTCATCTGTTACCTCATCTTTGCTGCCATCTGCTGCAACATCATCATCACTGCCATCAGCAGCAGCATGTCTGCTGCTAGCTTGTGCTGCTGCTGCTGTTGCGCCTGCTGGTGGTGCTGCTGCCTCCAAGTCCTGCAGTGCTGCTGCTGCCTCTTCTAGTGGCAGTCCTACATTGCACCCTGCTGCTGCTGCATGGCCTGTGCTTGTGTTGGTAAGCCAGTGGGTGCGGTAGAGCCGAGCCAGCTTGCCGTATGACGCACGCGACACCTGGAACGGCAGCAGCAGAAGCACACTCAGTAGGATCAGAAGGTAGCAGCCGCATTTGCTGTGACAGCAGTGGCAGACGGGGATACATTTGCTGTGACAGCAGTGGCAGACGGGGATACATTTGCTGTGATACATTTGCTGTGACAGCAGTGGCAGACGGGGATACATTTGCTGTTATACATTTGCTGTGACAGCAGTGGCAGACGGGGATACATTTGCTGTGACAGCAGTGGCAGACGGGGATACATTTGCTGTGACAGCAGTGGCAGACGGGGATACAGCAGAGACGCATGATAGAGAAGACATGCATGAGAGGCAGTAGTTCCATCAGTGCTGGTGTGTGGGATGAAGATACTCCGGCTTGCCATATGACGCACACGACACCTTCCATTGCAGAGATCCCAGAGGAGCAAATTGAGATCTCTGGCACGCCAGGTCCAGATCAGCATTGCAGCAACCAGGTGTCTAATAGTTATAACACGTTACTGACAGATGATCTTGATATGCTTACAATAGGTACAGCAAGATGCTCACACGACTCTGCAACACTGGCTCAGGGCGCCAGCACCAGCATGCGATGAGCATGCTGCAACTAGCGCGCTACATTTCTACCTCCCCTCCTCACGACACCTTTTCCAATCCCCCTCCCCCCTCCCCCACATTCCCCCCCTCTTCGCCCTCTCCCGCCCCTCCTAACAACGCCGACAACACCTCAAAACCTCGTCATCTGTCATGCAACCAGCGCACGAGCTTTCCGTTCACGTCAGCCCTCATCTCCCTGCGTACCTTGACGAAGGACTGGCCACACGTCAGGTCCAGCAATTTGAAAAGCAGGGTGAGAGCGTACCTTGACAAAGGACTGGCCACACGTCAGGTCCAGCAATTTGAAAAGCAGGGTGAGAGCGTACCTTGACGAAGGACTGGCCACACGTCAGGTCCAGCAATTTGAAAAGCAGGGTGAGAGCGTACCTTGACGAAGGACTGGCCACACGTCAGGTCCAGCGAGTGCTTGTGGAAAGCCACTGCAACAGCAGGGCAGCTCGCAGGCTTCCCAGATGCCAACTGATGGCTGCGTTTGCTCACCCCTGCTGCTGCTGTTGCTGACGCCTGCGCTAGCTGCAGTGCCACTGCAACAGCAGCTTCATAATCTAACCCAGCTCGGGTCAAGTCGCTTACTAACCCAGGCTCAGGAGCTGGGGGCAAGCAGCCGCCAAATGGCAGCACTGGATCTGCACCCTTGCTGCTGCTGCTGCTGCTCCTGCTGCTGCTAGCTGTGCCTAATGCAAGCTGCGGCTCGTCTTCTGCCCACTTTGCTGCAAACCGCCAGCGCTCAAAAGACAGCAGCGGAACGTTACGCAGCCCAGCTTTCGCACAGAGTGAGGCCAGCTTGTGACGAAGCGTGTCGAGAGCAGCAGCACGCAGTAGCTCCAGCTCTACAGCTGCTGCAGGAGTGGCAGCACATGCTGAGTGGGGGACTGCACGAGGAGCCCACTTGGCTGCTGGCTGAGACTGGCAGAGCTCCTGCAGCGGCCTGCAGTTAAGTGATAAAGCATAAAAGTATAGAAGTGAATAAGCAAGATGCTCATGCTGTTCTGTGAGGTGCTGCTGTGCCTGCAAAAGTAGCATTCGGCTATTAGCTCCTGCGTAGGCGCAGCTGCAGCGAGTGCGCTCCAGTATGCAGTGTGGCTGCAGGTGATGCAGCAGCAGTCATCACTTTGAGGGGGGTTAATGAGCGTTGCTGATGTGAGCATGCTGTTCTCAAGGTGAAGAGAGGGACAGCCTGCTGACGAGGACAAGCAGAGTGAACTAGCACCCTGTCCGTCACTGTGACCAATGCACGTGAAGACTGACATGTGACACGTTATCAGACACCGTAGGTCACGCATTACATATGACATTGTGCAGGCGCTGTCGACTGTGGACGGCCGCTACAGCCGTTGCTGCTGTTCCTGCTGCTGCTGCTGTTGCTGCTCGTGCTGTTCTGACTGCTGGTGATGTGGGGCGCTTACCCTTTCGCGAGCCGGCCAGGAACGGATGTTATCTGCTTTCCTAGTCCAGTGGGCTGGACATTTGTGTGCTGGTGGGCGTGCTTCTGCTCTGGTGGCGCGGTGTCGGAGTTCTTCTTTGGGCGACCCATGCAATGCCCCGGTGCCGACAATATCGCAGCAAGAGATGCAAGTAGCAGTATTCAGCTGTTTACATCACGCTTGATAATTGTGCTGCTGAAGGGAGGGTTGAAGCAGCACTTCTGGCGAATTGGCGATCAGGCCAGGCTCTCAGAGCGTGACGTTGCTGCACGAGTAAACGATATGAAATCGATGCTTGCCTGTCAGATGCCACGTTGCATCAATCTTTACATGACCAGACAAACCCCTGACTCAAAGCAGCTGAGTTACATTACACCCGCAGGCAGACCGAAACTCCACTTCAAACCCAAACTAACAGTTGCGCACAAGCGCAGCACAACTTCCCACAGCAGGCACAATGTGGCACCGCAGAAAAGTGGACAATCCTGCAGGCAAGGTTCCAGCAGCTCTGAATAAACAGTTCTGAAGGGCATGCGCAAGCAGAGCTTGCTAGTATCGCACCCCATTGCTGGCTCAGCCTGCGGAAGCTGCAGTGAAAAGTAGCAGCGCCGTGCGAGTCGCAGGCTGTGTGTGCACACTGTCGTATGCGCGCACACTCTGGCCACAAGTGCTGTCATGAACGTTCACAACATCAATAGCCCCACAACAGCCGGCAACACAACTGTTTATGTATGGCGCACGTCCATTGTGGGTTCATGTTCATCGCAACATGATTGCTGCAGTAGTTGCGCCATGACATGGCACCAGTATGCAGCACACGATGCCTTCATCACATTCACCACCACACCGCATGCAAGCAGGCAACTGCCGCTGTGCTAGTAAGGCATCTCACACACCCGGTGAACCACATAAAGCCGTCCTGTGCATGCACCACAGCTCAGCGCATTCTGGAATCTGTCAGTGCTGACTCGCCAGTGCTCTGTGACTTGCCTTCAAACGTTGGTTGCCTAGTCTGCCGAACAGTGCACAAGCAGCCAACACTAAGCCATAACGTTGTATGCCGCGTTGGCAAGCAGCATATGCATGCGTTTGCACCCCTTGTGCACTAAAAACAGGCACGGACCAGTATCACAACATATCGATAGTACTGCCAAGCCCTTGAGCCCCTGCAAGCCGAAAGCTCGCAGCGACACCGTACTCACGCATTCATACACATCCTAGCGCAGTTACAACCACCTGTACTCAACGCAGCAGCTGCAGAGGCAGTACTGCAGATGGCACCTGCTACACACTGACAGCTAGCAGGTGCAACCGGGCCTCAAGCCAGGAGCAATTCCCAGGACAGCTGGGCAACGGTGTCTCATCTGAACCCTCTGATTGCTGCTTGGGCACAATGCATGTGACATGGGGACGCGTGGGGTATAAGAGAAGGAATGCAAACACAGAGGGGTTCAAAAAATGCACTACCGTCTGCACATGCTGTGTTGTGCTGTGCATGCACGCAAGCTTAGCACAGCAAAGCAGTACGTGTGAAGGAGTGCCTGCTACCTACCAGCAAAGCGCAGTCTCATGTGCACAGGCAGCCTAGCTACTTGCCATAGCCTGCGAGCGTTTACTCGCAGCTGCTAGTGTGATGTACCTGCATGCATGTGAAGCTGCAGCCTGAAAGTCGTATCACTTCCCAGCAATGGCCTACAGACGAAACACAATAGTATAGTATCATGCAGCTACACCGCCACGCACAGATTCCAACGTCCAGTCTGCACGATGCACCCCAACCATTCCAATACAGCCACTATCCTCTGATGGCCATGTAGCGTGTCATCAGCATGTGCTGCACATACAAGGAGCCCTGCAAACGCTGCTGCACGCCGCAGACTGCAGTATAATGTGCCTGTGGTGCGCT
Organism: Tetradesmus lagerheimii; assembly: GCA_902809745.2. Lineage (NCBI taxonomy): Eukaryota > Viridiplantae > Chlorophyta > Chlorophyceae > Sphaeropleales > Scenedesmaceae > Tetradesmus > Tetradesmus lagerheimii. The sequence continues at coordinate 67,339 of CADDIJ020003004.1, forward strand.
TGTAGTGCAAGGTTGCCAGTTTCACAGCAGTGAGGAATGCAACTACAGCCAGAGGCAGTACTAGATGCAGTACTAGAACATCTCACAGCACACATGCAGGACACGCAGCAGCAGGCATCGGATGCCGCAGGTGCCTAATACTATTAAGAGGCACGAAAGCAGCGTTGCCAGTTGTACAGCGGTGCAGCAATGTCATGAAATGCGGAACATCTCACACTGTGGCACAGCACACACGCAATGCAAGGTGTGACGTGCCAGATGCAAAATGTATGTCAAGCAGCCATAACAAGCCAGTGACAGCTTGCTTTGAAACAGCAGAGCCATGCAGGGCAGGAGCAAGCCCCTGTCAGCTGCAGCAATGCGGGGCAATGCAGCAACAACAGGTTATGCGCGTGCAATTGTCAACGCCTCAATGCGCTGATACCAGTAGCAAATCAAGCCAGGAATGTATTGGCCACGCCAGGAGGCTGTGTCGATCCCACTGGCAATATATGTGCAGCCATCTACACGATATGTGCTGCCGAACCAGCATGCACGCGCTATGACGACCAGGCAAGCATCATTGACTTGAGGCCCGGCACAAAACAAACAGCAACACCCGCTCAGAAGGGCTTTGCGTCTACACAACCGCGCTCTGATTGGTGTTGAAAGAAGTAGCGCAGACCATGATTGCAACAGCCGCACAGCAGGCATCAGTAGCAGGCGTGTGGCGCAAAGTATCCCAAATCCTTCCAGCCGACCCGTGCAGCTGAGCAAATCAAGCTGTCAACCAGCAAGAATACTGGCTGCACAGACTAAACAGCGACACATCGTCACCTCATGCCATCCACCCACGCGCCTTACAGAATGTTGTAACAGATGCCAAGCAACACAGAAGGGCGTCACGCCCCGCTACATCCACATGCCTCAGCAGCGTACAGAAAGCATGGCAGCAGCAGCGGCATTGCCAGCGCATCTGATGTATGGTTAAAAGGCTCCAAAGCAGAGCAACCTGAGCTGACAAAGGCAGTGTCAACAGGCACAATGACTGCCTGCAGTACCACGGCCATGCACAGTGGCTGTGGCATGTTACGTTCCCACCAAGCACCTTGACAGCGAAGCCAACTGCTGCTCTGTGCAGCTGCCTGTGCGGCAAAGGTGACCGCATGTTTATCACGCTCAGCTCAAGCGCTAACAGCTAGCCAGAGAGCTGCCAGCACGTCCCCAACCACAGCACAACAGGATAGCAACAGGATAGCACGCATATCAACAGCAGCTACAAATTGTCTTTGCACTCCGCAGGTGTCTATGTGCACCACACACTGGCTTTCAAAGGTTGGTGTAGGGGAGCCCTGCACGCCACTCGCACCCTCTCATCCAACACACGCAACAAATCGACAGAGCCACGGCAACGCAGAGTCTCACAGCAGCCTCCCCATGATGCTGCTCTGGTGACAGATGCATGATGTAGCAGCAGGGTGCAAACAGCACTGCAACAGCACGCCACGCATCCAGGCTTCGACAAACAACAGAGCTGGACACCTGCTGCTGCTGCTGCTGCAGCAGCAGCGGCGCATGATCCCACCAAACATGCTTGCTGCTCAAGCCCCGCTGCTGGCATGCGCCTCGCCCTAGCTGCAGGCCTGCACCCAGCTGTTCATGCGGCTGCAGGATGCACCCGCAGCTGCAGCCGTGGCTCAGCACGCTGCAGTTGATCCTGTTCATGACGCCCACTGCAATTGGCTGCTGACAGGAGCTGACAGGTAATAGCCAGTCTTGATGATGTTGGCAACGCGAGCCAGGCAGCCCCCGGCAGTGCGTGGCATGACTGGAGAGACGATGGCCACAGTGCTTGTCTTGCTGGTGGGGATGCTGCCATTGCGAAAAGCGCCAGCAACATTATCCCAGCCGGAGATGGCTGTGGTGTAGTTGTGGAACCAGCGCACCTCCACTGTTGCGCCAAAGATGTGGTGGTGCCAGCACGTGCGCTGACTGTGACGGTGCAGGTGTAGCCTGTCGACGGGCTGGTCACAGAAGCTTTTGTGGGTGTGGTAACAGTGGCAGTCATAGCAGTGCCCGGGCTGCAGACAGTAAACACAACAGGCAGCGCAGCAGAGTAGGGCGAGGAGCGCAAAGGCTTGTGAGCAGCAATATCTTTATGAAGTATGACGCGTGCAGGTGCAGAGGCGTCTTGTCAAAGCCTCTCCCAAAGGTAGCTCACTCGCGACGGGCAATGGAAGCGCAGCGCAATGGCCGTGTTTGACTTTATGCCAGCATATGCAGGCTGCACTGTGTGCATATCAGCGATGCTGTGTCACCCAGTTACACGGAACGAGCGTCATGCTAAACAGAGGTGTGTGGCACATAGTGGGTGGCATGCGGCTCACACCAGCTGTCAGCACTCACGGTGGGGAAGGTGACGGGGAGGGGGGGGCGAGGGGACGGCGACGGGGAGGGAGAATGTGGTAGGGGTGGGCGCGGGTAGGTGATTCCCTGCAGGCGCATACAAAACATTCCGCCAAACACAGTTGTTCCTTTGTCGTTCAAGGTAGGCTGCAGCTGCAGCCTGGCATTGCAGTGGCCACTGCATTTCTCTGCATCATCATGCAGGTTTGAGGTACTCCTGCTGTAGGTCAGTGCAATGCTGCTCCCACCAACAGCAGGAGTTTCAGACCTGCATGATGGTGTGAAGAGATGCAGTGGCCTGTGCACTGCCAGGTTGATTGTGCACGCAAGGCTGATAGGATGACGGGTGTGGAGGTTTTGCTGCACTTTGCAATTTCTGTCACTGCGCTTGATCAGCATGCGCAACGCTTTTTGGGTATATGCATTACATCAAATACTATCAGTAAAGAGTGCTTAAGCGTCGCTCGTCGCTTCGCTGACAACGGCAGCAGCAGCAGATCACCCTTCGTGGCTCGTTTGACAGCAGTGATTACGCTGTAGGCAGCCTGATCCACTTCTGCGGTGTATTTTACTTCCATACGTATATGATCTATAGTTTAGCGCAGCAGCAGAGGCGTTGGCGCTGGCTGTGAGCACCAGGAAGTCAGCAACTGGAACTGCCCAGCTCAACCCCCGGGACGCCCACAGCGTTGCACAGCCGGCGCAAGACAGGTGCGCGCTTCAATAAAATAACTTGAAGTACTGGTACCATGACTATGATAGCCTGCATTGGCCTTGATATGCCGAGCAGCATGCACCGTTCCTCCGATGCTGCCAGCAGCAGTTGCTGCCCCAGAGGCATACGCGCACGCATACGCAATGCCACAGCACGTTCACACATGCAAAATATTGCAAGAAAACTAATGCGTGCTGGCCTGGGGCCAAACGTGGTGCACAATGCAGGCAATTGACCAACACAGGTCTGCTGCTGCTGCAACTGTCAGCAGCAGCGGCAACAACACAACTGATGTACAACACCAGGAGCAGAGGCAGGCCCCCCAAAATAGGTGATTACTGTACATGTTAGTAACTGAGGAAACCATCAATATCAGTGGCTTAGCATGTTGTGCACTGCTGAGTGCATTGAACTTCGACAGCAGCAGACAGGCACCCGCTGCCACACTGCGCGCTGCAGCAGTGCTCAGCGGTTCTCAGCAGTAACGTGGCCACCACCAGCCAGCACAATAGCCTCGTAGGTCTGTGCCAGAGACCTCACATCCTTCTGAATGCTCTCCTTTGTCAGCACATTGTAGAACAAGTGCTCCAGCTGCTGCTTGCATGCATCGATCGTGATCGTTGCACGGTTCTGCTTCAGCAGCCAGCGCTGCATGTGGAAATCCAACCATGCATGCACATGCTCCACCACCTTGTGCATGTCACTGGACAGCTCAGGCAGGGGAAACCTGTGCTTCTTGTTGATACCCATCTGAGCCAGGTCAGCCCCCTTGTGTATCTTGTCGTTGTCCCAACTGTACAGCCAGTGCTCACCGCTCTGCAGGTGCAGCCTGTTTCCACGCTCCTCTGCCTTCTCCCTGAACTTCTTCATGATCTGGTTGAACTCCATTGACGTGACACTGTGTGCCATCTCTCCTTGCTTTGTCTGCATTGCAGCAGCAGGTGTGCAGCAGCAGCCGCGGGTTAAGGGCCGGCCCCGCAAGAAATTTGTAGCAGCAGCTTATGCAGCTTATGTCTCACACCTCAATGATGGACAGCTGGAGTATGAACCTTCCTACAGCTCAGCAAAGAAGGTGTTCAAAGCCAGGTGCAGCTGCAGCAAGCATATGCGGGTTATGGCCTGCCAGCAGGTGACACGAACTAAAGCAGCGCTGCAGTGCAGGAAGTGCACAGGCGGAGGCAGCGACTATGAGAAGGAAGCCTATGCAGCATGTGATGAATCCACATTGATCACAGCCTGGGCAGCTGAAGCCTATGCTGTGCAGGAAACAGTTCAGCATCATGGGTTGGACCTGTATGCAGGCTGGCACAGCCATGACATCTTAGTGTTACAGCCGGGCAGGGTTTTGGTTGATATCAAGGAGAGCAGCACAACACCAAGCTTAACACCCAAGCCAACAATCCAGATGCCAGCCTGGCTGACAGGGTCAGCAGGGACCATGCACTAGCTGCTGCAGCCAAGGCTGCAGGTTGACAGTGTCGTTTGGTTGAACGTCGGCGCAGCCCACACTCAGGTCAACCGTCGGCAGCAGTGGCGCAAGACTATTGAGGGTGCAGTGCAGTACATGATGCAGGAGAACGCCACCCCTACTGAATTCACTGGCTAACTCACCAGGTACACATTGTCGGGGTCACGATCAGCTGGCATGTCGGTGGTGCCTGTGTAGAACACCAGCAGCAGCGCGCCCAGCAGGTAGTTGACTGCGATGTAGTACTTGAGCACCTTGGGCTTCTTCAGGGTGGGTGGCAGTGTTGTCTCGAATGTATCCTTCTCTGAGGGGATGACCCAGCCCTTCTTGCTGTGCACGCGCATGTACATGGTCTTAGCATCTATCCAGATCACGCGTTCAGCAACCCTGAAGTTATCGGTGATCTGTTCCAGGTTTCCTGCAGCTGTGTCAAACCGGCTGTCAATCTGCTTCTGCGTGTGCTTAGGTTTTATGTTGAGGTCACGGTATGCCAGCTCTGGGCACTCCCTGTGCACTGCCCTGTACACAGTGCTGGCTGACACGTTTCTAGCCTCCAGCAGCTCCCTGACGTCCAGGCACTCATCCCTGCACTCTTTTATTGACCCATAAGCCCCGCCCTCCTCGTCTGCCCTTCCCCGCTGCAGGCTGCCCACTAACACCTGAGCATCCTCGTGCGAGAGCTTGCGCTTGCGGCCGCTGTTGCTGGCGTGGCCCTGAATTGACTTTTCCTCAGCCCACTGGACGCCCCAGTAAACTACAAATCCCGCTGCATCCTTGGGAGCATCCACGCCCATGTTAATGCAGCGTGCGAGGAACTCAGTGGTGGCTGCTGGTATGTGACCCTTTGCTGCGGCAAAAGCTTCTGCTGCAAGTGCACGCTGAACTTCTTCATACTTCTTCATGGGTCACTGTGGGTGTGGAGGTCTTAACATTGGACAATTTTGCAAGGACAACAGGAGCGTTGTTTGTGAGTGCATTCTGGCAAGCTTTATGGTGCATGTGCATATATGTGTGGTGTTTGCAACTGCAGCTGCAGCGGCACTACCCTAAACCCTGGCAGCTGTATGCATGGTTGAATTCAGCATCAGTGCCCTTCATAAAGAATCCTGAGCCAAATTGGTGTATCAAAATAGAGATGTTTTGCTGCAATATGGCGTGCTTAAAATGTTGCATGGACGTCTGTAGTCGTCACAATTTGATTAAACGGGCCCCCCTCCTCGCCCCTAAGAAATGGCGGGCGGGGTCTGTTCTGGCTGTTTCAGCCCCACTGCTGTGCCTGATATGCATCATTGATTTTGTTTCGATGACTGCATGGCATGTGCGGCAGCTGCCGGTGTGTAATCGTGTGTATGTTGTGCACGCATGACGTGGCTGGCTGGCCGGTCTGTGCTGCATGCGCTGCATGGCGTTGGAATCACGTCTTTTGGGGGGCCCTGTTTTTTTTGCGCCTGTTTGAAAAGTGGAATGCACTTGTCCTGGTGCTGCTCACCTGTGTTGCTGCTCCCTGTGGTATCACCGAAGGGTCAGTGTGTGCGTTGCTGGTGCGAGCCGTGCCTCAGCGGCTGTGCTGGCAAAGTTGCTGGCGGTCAAACTTGTGTTGTTACTTTATTGATGGTAACAGTGCATGTGTGCGAGTGCTTTACGTGGCTGCACAGACTGATTGCCGCATGCTCGAGGAGGTAAACGTGGGCGCTCAATAAACGATTTCCTGAGGTTTCAGGCGCTGCCGACAACATGTATAAAATCGGCAATACAATAACCGCCATGATTCTTTTTGCGACGTACTGCTATGCAAGCTGTGTCGCTGTGCCAGGGTTTACTTGTGCTGGCTTCAACGCAATGCACGGAGCGCTTGCATGCAGGCTGTCGTGGATACTGCATTGATGCACCAATGATGCAGAGCACAGCAGACTGGCGATGGCAAAGCGGCAGCAGCTCACCAAGCTGTTGTTTCCAATGCTGCCATATGCTGGGTACCCGCCGCTCAACGGGTTACCAAACCCAACACCTTGGACGTACACAAAGTACCTGCAGCAGCAACATCAGCAGCAGCAGCGGCAACATAATCAGAGCTCCTTACATTGTTGTTGACACGCACAGCCTGGCACAGGCTGAACTCCCAGCCAGGTCAAGAGCCCGCAGCCAGTGTGTGAGCTTCTGATATGTCATTGACCTCATCAGCTGAAGCATAGGCGTTCTTGGCTTAGATATTGAACCCTGCTGATCCAGCAGCAGCAGTCCAGGTGCATGCTGTGCACCCCCCAAGCGTGGCAGCTGTATTCACGTTCCAGTTGTGGGCAGCGCAACGGAAGTTGGCGCCAGTCCGAGCCCGACAGGACTGTCCTGCCCAGGCGGGTTGAGTGTCAGCAGCATGCGGCCGTTGGGGGCGATCACGGTGACCTGCACGTCAGCGTTGGCGCGGGGCGCTCCTGGAACCCAGCCAGGCGCCACATCACAGGACAAGCTGGCGGTGCCTGCGCCTGCGTTGAAGCTGTACACGTCTGTGTGGCTGGACTGCAGCAGCGTGCCGGTGACGCTGGCGGTCAGTTCCGTTGATCCTGTGATAATGATGGGCAGCGGCACGGCACTCGCGCTGCAGCCGTTGGCGATGTTTCTGTTGACGAGCGTTGGCGCCCATCCTAGCCTGCTGGCAATGATGGCGATGTCATCCTCCTGCAGGAAGCAGGAGGGGGTGGCAGAGCAGTGGCAAGGGGTGATGCAGTGCACGTGCGGGTCAACATCAGCACTGCTGCTGGCCTAGCATCACAGTGTGGGGAGATTTGTGCGGTGTGACTGCATTGAAGCTTGTGCGAGCTGTCTCTGACTGATGCTGCAAGGTGGTGGCAGGCAGAGGTTGAGGCTTTCAGCGGGCGTGCCGTCAGCTGGCAGAGCCGCTGCCCAATGAGCAGCTGCGAGCCACTCCAAGTGAGCAAGATGTACAAAGAGGAGTGCTGCCATTGAGGCTGCTCTACAACGAGACACCGCAACCTGGCTGTGTGTTGAACAGGTTGCGCAAGACGCATGCAGAGAATGAACACGTACCCTCCTGCTGTTGCGGCTGTTTGCATGACAAGGGGCAATGCTGCTGCACCCACTGCAAGTCACGTACCCGTTGCTGGCTGTAGAAGAATATTCGCCCTTGCTCCACTGGGTCAGGGGTTGGTATTAGGCTGCGCAGCAAGCACAAGGGGCAGGCGTCTCAGGACCAGTGTGCGCTGAAAGTGTAAAGGTTTGGCGTTTCAGGTGATTGCCGGTGTGCAGCTGCGAGCCTGGTGCTGCCACATGCAGCTGATGCAAGGTGGCAGGCCACTGCTGATGTGGACAGCCAAATTCTGTATCTGCCGCATCACAGCAAGCTGCAGGGGACGGTTTGATGTACAACTTGTGATTACAAAGCGTGATGCGGCCATGCAAGCTGCGCAGCAGCTGCAATTCCCAGGCCATGCAGAACCTTATCATGTGGCACTGCTGGTTGGACTCACCTGATCCCTGCAGTACGCAGCACAGGACAACAGAAAGCGCAGCAGGGAACATGTGTCACTTTGAGTTCGCCCCCGCAGCATGACCTGCGCCATGCATCGATGTATACAGCTGTATACATGTGTACGTACGCTGCTTTTGATAGTCACCATCAGCTGCATCGCACCACCAGCAGAGGGCGGCAGGCTGCATTTATGCGGTCGGCTTGTACTGCAGCATATTTGCTGACAAACAAGGCAGCTGTGCGCTGCAATGTCTGTGCGATTGTTGTGCATGGACGGTGGCATATTGGCTCACCATGATTGGCGCCCAGCCGTTTCCTCCTTGACTGTATTCGCCATTTGCGTCGCCATCACTGCAGCAGACAGCAAGCAGTGCTGGCATGAGCCCGCAGCATGGCGCCAGCAGCCGCTATTGAACACACACACACATAGCAAGCAGCAACGCATGGCGAGCATCTTGTGTGCAGGCGTCCAGTTCTAAGCATTCAACCAGAGCAGCAGTCAAGCATGCAGTGTACAGATACAATTGCATGGTTGTGAACCACTTACTGCTGCAAACCAAAAGTATGCCCTGCAGTGAGCAGTTGAGCAGCAGCAGCAGCAGCAGCACACTTGGTAAGACAACAAAAGCTACAGCAGGCAACAAATTCACAGCATGTTACCAGAAATGAGCTGCTTTCAGCATCTACGCACGGACCAGATTGCAGCAGTCCCCAACAGCTTCTTGCTGCAGTGGTGAGGGGCCCGGTTCTGCGATCAACAGCTGCCTGTAGCACATACGCTGCAACAAGTGCAGCTGCATACAGTGCTGAACAGACCGCACTGCTGCTGCATTCAGTGCAGAGGCTGTCGCCACTCACCAATCTCGTGTGTGGTCGAATCCCAGACGTACTGCACAGTGGCAACCCAAACACCACACAGATGATCTGAGCATGATGCACATTGCAAGCGTTCCACAAATCAAGGATGACATGTTCGTGCAGCCCTCTAGCAGCAACACAACAGCAGCAGGCGGACATGGGCTGCGACAGATATACCAAGCAAAGCGCTTCAACGAGACCGACTCGGCTGAACTCTGCAGCAGCTGAGTATGTGCTGCTGACAATGCAGGTCAGCATCATTTGTGGCCCAACTCTGTGTTCAAGAGGATCAGCTGCGATCGCATTCTACGGTTTTCTGTCATTGCTGCACCAACACACATGCCCGTCAAACATACCTTTGCGTAGAACGGCCCCAGGTTTGCTGGGAACACAAAAGCCCCCGGCTGCAGGCTTGCGACTCCGAAGCTGTTGAACTGCAGGCAGACAGTGTTCCAATGCTCAGCGCATGCAACCATACTGTGCCGCATACCATGCGGAGCTTGGTCAGCTTCTTTCAGTCCAGCCGGCTGCTGCACACAGAGGTGCAGCTGCGCGGTTCAGTTCGACATGCCGCTAGCGCTGCATCACCACACATGGCCTCGCCTGAGGGGCTGCTGAGCCGCTGCAACAGCAAGATTCAGGGACAAGGCGCATGCTGCTGCTGCATCTAGACGTGCTGCATGCTGCTGCATGCCTTGCTCACTGCTGCTTGCCTGAATATGGCACACAGCTGCTGGCGCAACTCACTTGCGCGACCCCTCCTATGGTTCGCCCCGTCCAAGAGCCGTTGCCGCCAATCATGATGCGCACAAAGGTGCCGGCGTTGGTGCCCACAGGCGGTACGTTGGTGGTCACATCAACGTTGAACGGCGCATAATCTGCAGGTGCCAGCAACAACAGGCTCAGCTGCAGGCATCTGTCAGCGAGTGAGTGTGCTGCGCTGTTTCTGACAGGCTGCGTGTGCCTTGCAGCGGCGCAGTGTGTCGGCGCGCAGGCTGCAAGGCAGACATGGTTTGCAATGCACCACATGCTGCATGGTCCTTGTTGCAGGCGGCCCACCTTCAGCAACCGCCCTCCACATGGCTTCAATGTCACTGAGCTCCGCACTGCACAGGAGCGACAGCAGGGATGGGCAGGGAGGTGCAGCATTGGTGATTCGGCAGAGATTTGAGCCAGGCATGTTGACTGCCGATGGCGTGACCACAGCGCTGTGCGTGCAGCCTGAGCGGCCTTGCAGTGCTGGCGCTGCAGCAGCGCTACAAGATGCCACAAACAGCACCCTGTTGCAACATGTTTGAGCTGTCAAAGCATCGGCTGTCAGGATGCTCAATGTCTAACTTGATGCTTTCACAGTTCACACACCTGCTGAAACCTGGGACTCCGTCCCTGTCATACCTGCAGAGCAGCCATCAACAGAACCAAGTGTCAGCACCGTACGTACGTAGTGCTTGTTGCAATGCACAGCCTGACGGCTCGTTGCCTGAGGATCCTGCAGCAACTGCTTGGGTGGTCCTGCTGCACTTGGTGCTGGCACATGGCCATGTTGGAGCGCTCCAGCAGCATGCTAGGCCACATTCTGGGAAATAAAATGCTAGCACAGCTGAGCAGACCACAGATAACATATTGTGTCCACAAACAGGTACATACGTTCAAGTGTGCTGCAGGGGAATCGCAGACTAGAAGTGGCACTCACGCTGGTATGGTGATGTTAGGAGTGGCAGGCAGATAAGAATCCCCTGCATTCCAGACTGCAGCCAGAAGAGCATATGCAGTGGCAGCGGCACATGTGCGTCAGCCTTTGAGCCACCAGCACAGCTGGCGTGTGCCTGCAGTTGCTTTCGTTCACAGTGATGTTCACCAGTTGCTTTCAATAGCAGAGGTAATCACCAGTGCTGTGGCTCCCTGCTGGTCGTGCTGCAGAGCTTCATCAACAGCATCATGTGTTACTTGCCGCCAGCCGTGCCTTGTGGTGTGCTGGCCGTGCTGGCAAAACATAACACATTGCTGCTAGTGCTGCTGCTGCTGCTGAATGGTTATCTGCTTGCCCCGTGCATTGCCCTGATGAGCCCTGCTGCCACTGCAGCCTGCGGCACCTAGGATACTGTGTTTCTGCTTGTCACAGCCCAAACGCATCAGCAGGCCCCCCATCAGCTGGCACTTCACCTGTGTTGGTCAAAATCCCGCCTCGGAAGTCAAGCCAGATCTTGTTGACTGCAGCAGGCCTTGAGCTGAGCCCAGCGCCGGTGGTGCTGTCGATGAGTGCCGAGCCTTGCAGCGGCCGCTGCAGCAGCAAGCATCTCTGGAGTGGCCGGCGTCGGGAGCTCGCTGCACGCGGTGCCAACTGTCATGGCGTCCAGGTCGACAAACTGCAGCAGCAGCAGCAGCAGCAAACATGATGAGGCACGCTGTGCATGCTGTCTCAGTACTGCCAGATTTTGCAGACAGGGCAGTGGCGCCAATACCAGCAGGCTGGCAGCAGCAGCCTGGCCGCCGCCAGAGTCTGGTTTCAACATTCATCTCATCATGCCACGCGCGCCTAGGCAGCTGCGGCCTGTATCATGACTGCTTGCACCCCAACACCATGGTGACTGGCGGCACCGCTGTTATCAATAGTCGTCGCCGCCTGGCTTGCTGTATTGTCAGTATAACAGATGTGCCACCATTGCATGGCACAAACAGTGTGGCACGACTGATGCATGGGCGCACTGCTCAGCTGATCATGTGGGCTGCCATGCAGTATGAACGGCGCTGCAGGGGCCACATGTCGCTGCTGCCTCACAGCCTGCTGGGGAGCTGAGGGGCCGCTCAGGCTCAGCGCAGCACAGGCTGTGCAACTGCTGCCTATAGCAGCAAGCTCACCGCATCATCGCTGTTGTCCAGCAGGGTCTCCAAAGAAGCTACTGCTTCCTCTAATGTGGGCTGGTTCAGGAATCCGACAGTGCTGAGGATCTGCTGTGCTGTATCTACCCCAATCTCTTCTAGGAACTGCTTGGCATTGCCGTTCTTCTTGAACCCGCTTCGCTTGCCCGAAAGCTTAGGCTTTTCGTCCTTCTGTTGATTCTGATTACTATCGGACGCCTGCCCGTTGCCAGAGCTCCCCTGGTCTGCTATAATTGAGTTTCCTGTCGGGCCCTGCTGCAAGACGGTCCTCTGCGCTGAACATCCCACAGCACACAGCAATGCCACAACCACAAACCGAAAATGCCCGACTTTTAGCCTCCCTGCACACGAGCTAGCCATGGTCAGTATGCTGCGGGTTCGCCGAACGTCTGGCTGGCCAGACAAAGGTTTTGCGGCGCTGATGAGGGAAATTGTGACGATAGACAAACAAAGCTCAACGGAAGCTGGTAGCACAGCAGATGTTGGTGCGACTTGGGTCCCTCTGGGGTGAGTGTCTGGCGTCCTGTACTCGCCACAACGACGATGCCATGTACGCAGATGTGTGGCACAGCCAGAGGCACAGCCAAATACAGTGTTGTATGAATACAGCCCCTATGACCAAACACCAGACACTGCGACTGACGAGTCGTATTGCTTGGGCACGCTACAGTTGGCACCCGAAGCAAAGGGTCTCGCAAAGCTCTTAGGTCACCTTCATAGACAACTCTCATAGTTACGTAAATAATAAAACTGCCGCAGCTGAGGGTTTGAACAACTACTGTATGAACGCCTCTTGTAACTCCTCATGGAGGGGAGGAGGGCAGGTGTCCACGGCAGCAATTCGTCAGCTGGCCAGCCATGGGGGCATATACACAGACTCGCACTTATGGCTTGCTGTAAATGTCGCAGGGGTCGTTCATCACTTACCAGAAGGCCCCATCATGGCAAACACAAGGCCTGGGGTTATTCTGCTGGCTGTCGCTGTCTGCCTGCTGGTGTGCGTACCGGTAAGAATACATAGCTGTGCTGTTGGCCGCCCAGTCAGCATGCACATATGCCATCAATACCTTGCCATGGTATGGCCGCCGTATGCTGCATACATTTAATGTTGGTCAAATCACACTTGAGATGGACAGCGCTGCACAAATTAGCTCGATCAGCCGCCGCCTCAACATCCACACCATACTTGCAAAGCAAACTCTGCACATACTTATGCCAAGGTGTCACCGCAACAGCACCACTAGGGCGCTTCCACTCAGCTGAAAACACCTGATGTGGCAACCGACAGTTCTGCATACGCTGAACCCTAAAGTAATACTCCATCGCCCTCTGATGAAGCCACATGTGCAATGGCTTCACACCCCATTCAGCCAGAACAAGTGAAGTGCAAGGGCGCTCCTTGCCACAACGCATTGAGCACTTGATGATGTCAGTCTGCACTTTGTCAATCTGTTGCAGTTGCCTTGCAGTTGACGGAAACCAGACCTCACCGCCATATTCAACAATCGGGCGAACGCATGTAAGCAGAATGATACGCTTTACTTCCACGCTGATGAGCCGGCTCTTCCAAACTGGCATGAGCCCACCCTTCACACGATGCACTTTTGCCAACATCTTCTCAAAGTGCGTATTCCAGTTGCAGGCATTGTTGAACCACAGGCCAAGGTAGCAGTACTCTGATACAACAGGCACAGGCACACCATTCCAAACGATGCCAGAATCAGCCAACTGGCTGGGCTGTCTAGCTGGTGAGACATGCATGACAGCAGACTTCAAGCTATTCAGCTTGAACCGCCACTTACAACTGTATTCATAAACTGTTGCAGCCACAGCCTGAACCTCAGCCAGAGATCCGCACACAGCAACAAAGTCATCAGCCTGCATGGCTGCCACAACCTGACCAGCAGGTTCGTCACAAGGGCCCATAAGGGTGATTCCAGGGTGCTTTGCATGCACCTCATGCAGCAGATCATCAATGAAGTACAGGTACAGTGTGGGGGAAATAACATCGCCCTCATGCAAACCAAGGTCACATGTGAAGCTCTCAGTGACATGACCTTCGTGAGACACCACACGGCGCGCACCCTGATACAAGTTGTAGAGTACACGGAACATCTTTCCACGCACACCCTTGTCCCACAGCTTTTGAAAGAGCCCATCAAGCCACACTGTTGGGAAAGCCTTATAGGTGTCAACAAACAGCACATAAGAATCCTTCCCCTCAGCTTTCCTCCCACCCAACACCTCACTGAGCACACTCTGGTGGTCAGCACAGCTGCGCTTGGGACGAAAGCCGTTCTGGCTCTCGTGCAGCAGCGGCGTTCCTGCTGCTGTAGCAGCAGTTACACGCTGCTGCTGCTGCTGCTGCTGCTGCTGCTGCTGCTGACGTGCCTGCTGCTGCTGCTGCTGCTGCTGCTGCTGCTGCTGCTGCTGCTGTTGCGCCTGCTGTTGCTGCTGCTGCCGTTGCTGTGTCGTGCCCTCCGCCACTGACTTGCCTTCTGCAAACTTGATGAGGCGCTGGTTGAGAACGCTGGTGTAAAATTTGTAAAGCACGCTAAGCAGGGTGATACCACGGTAGTTGGTGGGGTCTGTCAGGTCACCCTTCTTGGGCATGTTCACAACTGTACCTGGCACCTGGTGCACCTGCTCAAGCTGCCACATCAGATTGCAGTACTGCAGTAACATATCTGCGGCCGTGCTGCCTCCATACTTGAGTAGCTCATTGACAATGCCCTCCTCAGCCGGGTTGCCGGCCTTGCCAGCGCGCAGCCTCTGCAGGCAGTCGGAAACTTCGGCGGCAGTGATGGGCAGGTCCAGCGGGGTGGCAGGGGAGTTAGCAGAGTCTTGCAAATACTGTTGCACATTGGCTGCAACACAAGACATGTGTGCAGCGTCAAACTGGGGGTTGGAGGAAGCAAATGCTGCATGGCTGCCAACGCGCTCATAATGACACTTGAAAGCATCAGCTTTCTCAGCTGGGGTAGATGCCACATGCCCAGATGGATGCTGCATGACGCTGTAAACTGCCTCGCTGACATGCTTAGGGCACAGACGACGCACAAGCTGCCACATGTCTTTCTCTCCAAGCAGGCTGTCATCATTCATGCGATTTGTGTATGCAGAAGTAATGGCATGCTGGCACTGCTCTTTGTACTGCTTCTCTGCTGCTTTGACCAGCTGTGTAGTAGCCTTCTGCTGCTGTTTGTAAGTAGCCCAATCTGCTACAAGCCCTGAGTTCTTGTAGCGCAGGTAAGCCTGCTTCCTGTCCTCCACAGCATCTGTGAGCTCCTGAGTCCACCATGGGAAGGACTTGCCAACCCAAACCCTCTTGTAGCCAAAACTGGCGTTGACAGCATGACGAAGTGCTGCTAGCATCTGCTCGTGCGCTTGCTGCACTGCATTAGTTGCTGTAGTTGAGCCTGCAGAAGCCTGCTGCTGCAAAGTGGTGACCGTGGCTGTGTAGGCTGCACCAAGCTGCGACAGAGCATCCTGATATGCCTCAAGTTCCGCTGACTGCTCCCCATTCTGCAGCCTGAAATCCTTGGGCTGTGCGTTGAGGCGCAGCACAACCTGTTTTGCAGGGCGGCGTACCACAGGCCTGACAATGCGGGCAAACACAGGCAGGTGGTCAGTAGCACCCACAGTATGCGGCCCAACTGTGGCTGTTGGCCTGGCAGCAGCTTGGCAGGGCATGGCAATGTCAGCAGAGGCAAGGATGTAGTCAATCAAAGAGCCTCGCCTGGTGCCGCCGTGCGACCTGTCACAAGTGATGTGCTGGTGAGGGGAGGTGGGGGCTGTGCGGGCATTAAGTGAGTAGAGGTTGACAGTGTTGAGCAATGAGAGGAGCAGGCGGCCGTTGTCATTGACGGTGCTCTCACCATGCATACCAATACGCTCTGCTGGGCCAGATGCCCGTCCAACCCGTGCATTAAAGTCACCCATCACCCATCACCAAGTTTTCACATGTAAAGTGAACGGTTTTTATGCTCCAGATGCAAGCCGCTTTCATGCTCCAATGACGCAAGCTGCTGTGACAGCATGTGCTGTTGCTTAATTTCAACCCACTGCCAGTGCTGAGCACATGTACCGGACACGGTGCACACGGTGTGCATGCATGCCGCATACTATGCGGCATGCTGCCGCAGTACGGCCGGCATGATAGCATATCAGCAGCAGGCTGCTGCCAGCAGTGGCAGTGCCACTCAGCAGCCGTGGCAGTGCTGTCACATGCCATCTGCCCGGCACATGTAACATTACATAGCATAAAGGATTGCAGGACGCCAAATGATGCATGATGTGCAGGATGATCATGCTGGCATACACCCCGTCGGCATGGCATCATCAAATGCTAGCATACACCCTGTCGGTGACTGACAGAGCCGCTGCATGCAGAGCCTGTCATTCTGACAGTTGTAAGGAGTGTACCGCTACTGGACCGCATATAGTGAACGGTTTTAGGCGGATTCTGGGCTCCAGGACCGTTCGTTGGTGTGAACGGTTCATTCTCCCTGCAGCCGCTCAGCGCGTCTAGGCCTCCAAAGCGGCGCTGTGTTACACTGATGTACTACATATTTTTTTTGGTTGGTATGTACTGCATACGGATGATCCGTATAAATCCGAGAGCGGCTCTATAGCCGATCTTCATCTCTGTCCAACGCACTGCGTTGGCTGAGTCGGCCGCTCACGACCAGCCTGGTTGAACCTTGCAAGGCCATGCCTGTGTTACAAAACTTTTGTACTGGCGGCCAGTTGGCCGCAGCTAGCTTTGCAAATGGCGTTTCAAACGGCAGCTCGGCTGGCCGCATCTGAGCTGCAAAGTAAGCCTCACGCAGCCGATGCATCAACGCAGCACACTGTGCTGGTGTAACACCACCACAATGACAACGTGTTGATGCTATGGCTTAATGGGTAACATGATGATGATGATTAATGACAACGTGTGCAATGTTGTTACACATTGCCCATACATTAGTTACATTGCCCATGCATCATGCAACTGGAACAGCTTACAGGTGCATCATGCCTGGCAGGCTGGCACAGAGGCCGAGCATACTATGTAGCACAGTTCATCCCATGAACTGTTCCTTCACACCATCCAGACACGTGTGTAGGTGTGCCCTGCACCCGGCAACGGGGCCCGCTAGCAGCAATCACAAAACATACTCACAAACACCTTGAACATCGCTGAGTTCAAGGCCGCGACTTGCCCAGTGATGCAGCCTGAACGCAAAACAGCTGCCAGGAGATGGATGGTCAGCACCAGCAATGCAGCATCACAGAGTTGATGATGCGTGCAGCCAGCTGCTGGTGCAAAGCACAAAAAGTCCACGTCATGTTCACCCAATGCCGCTGAGGCCAGCGGACGCTGCTGCACCAACCGCGAGGATGCTCAGATTTCAGGCCATACAGTAGTGTGCAGAGCCCAGTAAACACTGTATGCTTTTAAGCAGACAGGCAAGGTTCAATGTCACAACGGTTGTTCGCCGATCACAACTTGACTTCATACTATGCCAGAGCAGGCCCGTTTGTTGTACATACACCGCAGCCTTGCGTGAGTGAGGCAGCCTTGCATGCAGGGGAAGGGTGTCACTGCATGCCTTGCTGCTTGGGTGCTGCTATTACTTTTACACCACATAACGCCAGCACAGCTTGTGCCCTCAACAGCCAATGGCAGCCACTGAGCGCTCGGAGCGCAGGAGAACACACAGCACACCACTCTCAGCATCAACCCGCGCAGGTGCAACAAACACATCTCCGCGCCTCATCTTTGGCACGACAAGCTCCAGCAATGCCTGCCTGCGCACGTGCTTAGCGCCTGGTGGTCTTCTTGCCGCTGGTGGTGGCCTTCTTGCCACTGGTTGTCTTGCCACCCTTCTTTGCAGCGTCCTTGTCAAAGATCTTGTCAGCAGCTGCCTGGCCTGTGGGCAGTCAAGCAACAGAGCATGTAGAACAGCAGGTGGTTGGTGTGGCAGGGAGACAGCAACAGATGCGGGCACGCAGCTGCATGCAACATGTCTCAGCAACTCAAATTGCGCTAATCCAAACACCCACCACATCAAGATGCTTTATGCGCACTGTTGGTTTCATCCATCACCTCACATTAGGTGTCTTCAGTTGCTGGGCTACTGCCGTGCCGCAAGCATATAATCGTACAGCAGCTGGTGTGCTGGCAGTGCACTAGACACCTGTCTACTCGACAGTGATGCTGACCTGAGCGCTGCTGCTGACTTTAGACCGCTCATCACGCATGAAGCGCGTGAGGTTGATGCTCTGCTACATAGCAGTATACTGCAGATCACTGCTGTTGAGTGGGTGTGCAGTCACTCACCCCTCTGCAGGTACGCTGGCACCAGGAACGTCACTGCTGCAGTGACAACAACAGCCCTGCAGCCATGAAAGCGTAAATCTGCGTCAGCGTGGCTTGTCGACATCACCTGCTCAAGCACGACAGCTCCGGGTGTCCTGCCCACCACAGCAGATCGGCCACCCATGCTCTCTGCAGCATTACTCACGCGACTAGAGGCACGGCGATTGGAGCATCGACGTCGCCAGCGGCTGCCAACAGCTCGTAGCTCCTGCACACCACGGGCTTCCGGGCTGGCTTCGGAGCACCTGCCACGAATGCACGAGGGCCCACCGCGCTGCGTGCAGCCACTGCTGGAGAGCTGATCTTGAGCATTGAAGCTGCCATCCCGTTGCAGCAGCGTGAGAAGCAGAGATGGATTTGTTGATCAGGGATAACAGGCCAGTCAGCGCAAGTCTGATGCGATCTCTGCTGTTGAGTTAATGCAGTTGACAACCACAACGCTGCCTGATCACGGGTGTGCACGCTGGTAAACCCACTTTCGTGTTGATCTATGGCCCAGGACACGTCAGCCTGCAAAAACCGCAAGCACGCAAGCAAGTACCCAGAACGCTTACAGTCTTGAAAATTACAGAAATAACACAGGCTGTAACTCTTGAAATCCATAGCAGCAGGCCTGCAGGACACATGCAGGCATGGGTTGAGGGGACGCCACTGTACTGCGCATGTACTGCAGCTGCTGCCAGGATGAGGGAACAAAACAGTACAGCACGGCACACATACGAATGTCATATGCATCAGCGTTTTGGAGGTTTTTGCTTTCAGCACAGGGATCTAGCAGCACCGAAAGTCCACATGCCAATGGCATGATGCCGGAAACCCTCAGGCATCCCGGTACAACTGCACATTGAACCATTGATGAAATCTTAATACCATTTGATTGGCTAACGTCAGGTAGCCTCGTCCAGCCAGACCAAACACTTGTGACCAGGACTGTGACAGCAGAGCCCAGACTCCTGTCCCTGCTGGTGCTCTACCATCAGATGCTGCAAGTTAGAGGCATGCATAACTTTATTATGCATTAAAGGTCCCATCCTCGGCTGCCAGGTCGCCAGCGTCGATCAAGGGCGTCACCGCATCGCACGCACGTGCATGTCATTGACACCTGCAGTGACACAGCGTGCTAGCCCGCCCGCCTTCGTCGCATGTGCACAAGCCACCTTACAGCTTTGATTAATAAGCACCCACTGTCATCTGGGTTACACTTTGACTCACCTACTACTACAGCACAGAACTTCATCCCGCAACCCCCCGGTAGCAGTACACACGCGCGAAAAGGCAATTGCAAGTTTGTGAGATACCTATCAGTGAATCACTGCGCAGGATTGCGTTCGGCGCATGGCCTTGCGCAAGACTGGCAGTGGAGATGCAACGGAGCTTGCAGAGGCCGGATGGGCCAAGCCTGAGGACGTTGTGAGGTCACGGGCTGGAGATGTATTGATCAAGAATACCTTGCTCAAAGCAGACCACTTCCCAGGCAAGTGCTGCCTTGAACTCGAACTGCCTTGACCAAGGGTATCAGTCGTGAGGTCGAGGTGCTGGCACGGATTACCTGTCACGCCTGTCCAGCACTTTCAGGGAACAATGGGTTGATAGTAATCGTTAGGAACGGCTGCCAAGGTGATGCCTGGCCTCTGCACCTGGCACACAGCAGATGCTGCTCAGATGTCACACCAACACATGGAAGGTCGCCAGCTTAAAGTTTGAAGGGCAGTCCTGCAAGCTGATATACACTGTGTACGGTGATTAGCTGCTTGTGTAATGCTTGCTCTGTGCTCAGCCTCGCAGCTGAGCTGTCCGTCAGGTGTGCTGTCCCACTGTCTTGTGCTATGTGGCTTGCATGCTACGCAGGTTGTCAGAACACCAAGCTCACGCCGCTGCTGGATGGAGCCCCAAACTTCCGTCAGGTTGAGGGCCTGCCAGTGTATGGCGTGGCCATTCCTACAGTCCGCGGGCTGCGGAATGTGATGGATGTACTGGGTGCAGCACAAGGTCAGTGCACCGACACAGCTTGTGCACAGACACAGACAGCAGCAGGTTGCAGACACTGCAGGTTATGCATCAAAAGCATGAGGATGATCATTATGAATGAGCAGCTAGTGTTGCAGTAGCAGCCCGTTGCGTGGTCCTGTTATGTAAGTGCTACGCTCTGCTCTATGAGCAAACTGGTGCTGCTGCTGTGGTCCTGCAGGCCAGCGTGGTGTGCTATGGCACAACATGCGCGAAGAGCCAGTGCTGTACATCAATGGAAAGCCGTATGTGGTGCGCGAGTCAGACCAGCCTTTCTGCAACGTGGAGTACACAGGTGGGAGGCAGCAGCGCTCGCAGGCGCAGTAAATGTCTGGAGCAGCAGCAACAGCTGTGCATGAGCTGCGATTTGCAGCATTCTCCGCTGGCTTGCTACACGGCTGGAGATGGAAGCAGCAAGCACGGTGCAGCAGCAGCAGCAACTGGTTCAGTTACTCTGTGCCTGAACACAGTCCCACAGCCTTAGCAGCGGACCGCAACAGGCGCGCACGCTGCTTGCTGCTGCAATAGCACTGCGCTGCTAGGTGATAAGATGGATACCAGTGCCCGCCCCTAGCATCGAGTACTGCTGGCGCCCCCTACGATTCGCTGCTTGGAGTGCTTTCAGTATCTCTGCGCTGCTGCTCACATGCCGCCTGCTGGTCTCGCAGGCATTGACCGCTCGCGCGTGGAGGACATGGAGGCGCGCCTCAAGCGCGACGTGCTGCGCGAGGCAGCGCGCTACGAGCAGCACATCCTGGTCACTGAGGAGGACGATGACATGAACGTAAGCGCGCCGTGGATCAGCACTGCCGGATGTGCAGACACAAGTACTTGCACAGCAAGCACATGCAGCCGCGTGTCCTGTGACCACCCCGCTGATTGTAGATGGAGCACAGGCACTGCTGATGCTGCTGGCTTCAGTTTGCTAGCAGCGTTTCTTACTCTGCAAGCCCTCTGACAATGGTCTGTGCACATGCGCAGGTCATTGATGTGTGGGAGCCTGTGACGGAGAGTGACGTGCAGACGCCCATGGAGGTGTACCAGGAGCTGGTGGAGGACGGCTACAACGTGGTGAGGGCGCCAGCTTGCAGGACAGCTTGCAGGCATGTCAAGACAGTACATGCGGAACAGCTGGGAGACATGCCTGTGCTGGCAGATGCGTAGATTTGGTGGCCAAGGGGCTAGCAGTTTGCGGCAAGCCAGCGTGGGGTTGGGGTCGTACGCCTTGTCGACTGCCCTGGTCACATCAGCGGTGCAGCATATAGTTGGGAAAACAAGGCGTGATCTTTGACTGCTGCCCTGGCGTTGTGCTGCTTGCTGCAGGACTACACGCGCGTGCCCATCACAGACGAGAAGGCGCCAAAGGACTCCGACTTTGAGCAGCTCATCCAGCGGCTGTGGAACGTGCCGCCTGATGCAGCGCTGGTGTTCAACTGCCAGATGGGTCGCGGGCGCACCACAACAGGCATGGTCATCGCCACACTGGTTACCCTGCGACGCCTTGGCGCGTTTCACACAGCAGCACCGCTTGCAGGACAGCTGCAGCAGCAGCAGTGGCCGCAGCAGCAGGTTGCGAACGGCCATGGCGCATATCCGCTGGCAGCAGCAAACGGCGGCACATATGGCAGCCAGATGCAGCAATCTGTCCCAGCATGGTTTGCTACCAGCAAGGCGGCGCGTGGCAGCGGTGCTGGCGGCATAGGCAGTGCAGGCAGCCTGAGCTCGCCTACGGCTGTCAGCACGCCCAGGGGCACAGATCAGAAGCTGAAGGCAGGCATGTACGGTGTGGTGCGCAGCCTGCTGCGTGTTCTGGAGCGCGGCGTGGCTGGCAAGGCCATCCTCGACACGTGCCTGGATGCCTGCAACGCGATGCAGGTGAGGGGGGCGTTGCTGATGCAGCGCTCGGGCAGCAGATAGCAGTAGTGGTGCTAGGGCAGCTGCCGGTGGTCTGTTTGCCGCATCCTGCTGTTTCAGCATGGATTAGTAGCTGTTCTTCTGGTGAAATATCGTTGTCCATTGCTTTGAGCCGGCCGTTTCATACTTCTGCTGACGTAGTTGTTCCTGTTCTCATCTATCCTGCTGTGCCCGTGTCCTGCTGCAGAACCTGCGCGAGGCCATCACCACGTACCGCGGCCGCCTCATGGCAGAGACCAAGGAGTCGCGCCGCGCGCAGCTAATGGGCGTGTGCCTGGAGTACCTGGAGCGCTACTACATGCTCATCGCGTTCACCAGCTACCTCACATGGCCCAAGTTTGACCCTGCAGCGCCAGGCCACGTGACGTTCCAGGACTGGATGGACAGCAGGCCCGAGCTGCGCAGCGTGCTCAGCAGGATGCTGCGCAGGTGCGCTGGGGGTGGGGGGGGTGCAGGATGCTCAGGGGGTGCGGGCAGATGGTGCAGCAATCTGTGCAGGACCAAGTACTCAGCAGACAGGTTGCCGCTAGAGCATGGAGCGTCAGTGGTCTCCTGCTTGTGCAACCCTCCTTGTGTGCAGCATTATGATTTGTAGTAACTAGTAAACGGGAAGGGAGCTGGTCGGAGAGCATCCTCTACTACTCTCTCATTGTTGCTGCTAACCTGGTGGAGTGCTGTGCTGCTGCTGCTTGCAGGAACCCGCTGTCTGCGCTGGAGCTGCACATCCCTGCTGCGACGCTGCTGCAGGACAGCGCAGCAGGCCAGCAGGGCGCAGACGATGATGCAGACCAGGCAGCACGCTCACAGGTACGCTGCTGGTTGCTGCCCTGTAAGAATCTACACTGCTGCCAGTCTCAGCAGTGCATAGCACATGCGACTTGTCTATGGAGGATGTGCAAGTAGCATGGCAGATGTGGAAAGGCTGAAGCGCCAGCAGCGTGACGCAGGACACCTGTTATGTGTGGCTGAGCAGCAGGCCTCACCATTTGGCTCCTCTGTAGTATGCAGGTGTATCTGCACACTGCTGGCACATGCGGATGCGTCGCACTGGGCACATGTTGATGCACACGCTGCAACCTGTCTTCGATGCTGCTGCTGCTGCTGCCAGGCTGAGGCGCGCGCTGATGTGATCATCGAGTCGCGCAGCGGGGCGGTGCTGGGCGCGCTGACCATCCTCAAGGAGGACTACTTCCCAGGCATGAAGAGCAACAGGTGCAGGCCGCATGCGCGGGCGCAGCACCGCAGCAGGGCCAGCATGTGTGGTGGCTGCTGGCTTACATGGCAGTGCTTGCTTGCTTGCTGTGTTGCGTGGGCACACAGCACCTGTTGCCATGCACCAAATACACCAGCATGAGACGGGCTGTGGGCTTTATTGAGTATCATGTATTCCTGCATGTGTGTCTGCTGCTGTGGCTGCCCGCAGGCTGCCTCAGGTGTTGCCTGGTGCAGGCAACTTTAGGCGCATGGCGGGGCCTCCTGTGTACGGTGTGGCCATGTGCACGCTCGACGGAATCCGCAACGTCCTGAACGCGGTGGCACAGCAGCAGGAGCAGGCAGGCGGTCCCAAGGCAAGCTCAAACACACAGCAGTAATGCAATGATTTGCTGCTTTGCACCGCAACAGGGCCTCATCTGGCAGCCATGCATGCACACATCTCCTGTGCCTGAAAACTAGACCGATCAAAATCGAGGCATCTGCTGCACCCAGTTTGTGTAACAGCAAAAGATGCATCATGGACGCCTGGTTGCCAGTCATGACCTTGTGGCCCCACGCCCCATTGTCTTTGCTGCTGCGGTGCAGGAGGTGATGTGGTTCAACATGCGCGAGGAGCCCATGGTGTACATCAACGGCCTGCCCTTTGTGCTGCGCGAGCAGCAGCGGCCCATGAAGAACCTGCAGGAGTACGCGGGCATCGACGCTGAGCGCCTCGAGCGCATGGAGGCGCGGCTCAAGCAGGACGTGCTGGCGGAGGCAGGTGCGCTGCGCTGCGTGCGCTGGCTGCACGGGGCGGCCTACGCCTGCATGGCTAGCATGTGTGCATCGCCATGCCGCGCTGTAAGTGAGAGCATCAATGTTTGGGCATATGTTACTTTGAAGGTTTGACTGCATGCTGAACTTGCTGCAAACTCAAAACCCCCGCTGCGTGCATGGTGTGCCGCGCGCAGCTCACCACAACGGCCGCATCCTTGTGGCGCGCGAGTCAGCAGCAGCGCCAGGCAGCCTGGCCGAGCAGCAGTACAGCGGCACGGGGGAGCTGGTGGACATGTGGGAGCCCATAGCGGGGCGTGACGCAGTGCAGACGCCCGCTGAGGTGTATGCGGCACTGGCTGCAGAGGGGTTGGGGGTGCGCTACCTGCGCGTGCCAGTCACTGACGGCAAGGCACCATCAGCAGGCGACATCGACGCAATCATGCGCCAGGTGGGTGCCGCACCATGTGTGGCGCTTGCGGCAGCTCAGTCACCAAAGATGGCGGGCGAGCGCAGCAGCGATCGCTTTGAAGGACTGGGTGTTAGCACTTTGCTGGCAGTAGTTGTGGCAGGTGCTCCAACCCCGTTGAATTCATTCTGCCACATTCACTCGCATGGTAGCACACTCATGGCAGCGCACCCTTCTTGCTCGCCCTCACCTGCTGGCTGCGTGCACGTCTGCTGCGTTGCTGCGCAGGTGGCCAGCGTGGGCTACGCGCACCCCATGGTGTTCAACTGCCAGATGGGCGCAGGCCGCACCACCACCGGCACCGTCATCGGCGGCCTGCTGGCCATGTACGGCTCAAGCATCCAGCTCAACGGCGCTGCAGCTGCTGCGGAGGACGGCAGTGCAGGTGGCGCCAGCGCTGCTGCTGCTGCTGCTGCTGCGGGTGGTGCTGCTGCTGCTGGCAGCAGCGCGCTGACGCCTGTGCGGGCGCTGCTGGCGTCTGTGCACAGCAGCGCCAGCATGGATGAGCTGAGCAAGGACATCATCAGGGAGGAGCTGGGAGGGGACTCGCCACGCCACTCAGGTGCGGCACGCTGCTGCTGTTGCTGCTGCGCAGCTTGTGTGGGGGCTGCTGTGTGGTTGACTCTAACAGGACCGAAGCAGTCGTGTGTTCAACTGCAGAAGGCAATGTTTCGTTGCCAGAGGGTGGGGGCGGTACGCTGGGTTGGCCGACGGCTGTATGTGTGCAATGTTGTGCCGTGCTGTGTTGCGCCTGCCCTTGCTGACCTGGCTGCGCCCTGCGGCTCCTGCGCCCCTGCTGTTCTTACTGCATGCGCAGAAGACTCAGACCGTGACAGCCCACACCTGAGTGCTGGGCTGGATCTGAACGGGGCCCTGTCTGGAGGCACGGCAGCAGCAGCAACGCTGCCAGACTCAGCAGCAGCAGCAGCAGCAGCAGCCCCAGAGCAGCAGCGGCTGCCGGTGCCGCGCTGCAGCAGCGTTGCGGAGCTGTGGAGCGACCTCAGCCCAGAGGAGGTGCAGGTGCGGCTGCTTCGCGTTATCTTTGAAACAGGCATGGTTTTCAAGTCGCATGTGTTGGGTTGTGCGCCACTGGCAGCCAGTTGATGGCTTGACTTGACCACACAGGCTTCCCTGGAGTTATGCAACCCAAGACGCACACGGTGATCTACATTGAAACAGGCGCCATTGTATGACGCATCATGTAGCGACCTCTGTGTCCCTTTATGGTTTCTCACTTGTGGTGCCGTTCCTGCTGCTGCTGCTGCTGCTGCAGGAGCGTGTGAGCCTTGCTGCTGGCGGCTACGTGGGCGTGCGGCGCGTGGTGCGGCTGCTGGAGCACGGCGACAACGCCAAGCGCATCGTGGACGCAGTGATCGACGCAAACGCGCAGATGCTCAACCTGCGTGTCGCCATCATGCGGTGCGTGGAACAGGGGTCTGGCCTGCTGTTGAGCTGCGATCCCAGCACAGCGTGCTGTGTTGTGCATGTGCATGACAGGACGTGCAGGGTTGGTGCACGTGTGTGAGGTGCTGTGCAGCACGGACTCCATACAAATCCAGCAGGGGCAGCTCAATTTGCTACCTGATTGAGTAGTGCACAGTATTGCACGGTGTGCTTGCCATACTGCGCGGTAATGCCCAGTGATACCTCGAGCACTAACCCTGGTTCCTCGCCCGCTTGTGCGCGCAGGTTCCGGCGACCCAAGCACCAGTACCACAACCACAAGAGCGAGGTGGCGGCGCGCCACTTTGCGTACAGGCGCGGCAGCGCGTACCTGGAGCGCTACTGCCTGCTGGTGGCGCTGGGGGCGTACCTGGAGGCTGAGGGCCTGACCAGCGCCACCAGCTTTGAGGCGTGGCTGGACGCACGCCCAGAGCTCAAACAGGTGCGCAGCAGCCTGCTGCTGGGGTGGCTGGGGTGCTGCGGTGGGTGGGGCCGCTGGCTGTTTGTGTTTGCATGCGTGGGGCAGGGAGCAGTGCAACGCTGTGGTTACATTGGTGCGTGGCTGTTGAGAGCGTGTTGGCTTGGTACATTGGAGCAGTGATGGCCAACAGGCTGCTGTTTGCAAAACACGAACTTCAAAGTCCTGCATGATGTGCCGTTCTCTCAGACTGCATTGCCCCGCGATTGGCTGTGGCTGCAGGCGCTGGCCAACATCCACAGCAACCCAGCAACTGCGCTGGCTGCTGTGCCTGTGGCGGCGATGCCGGTGCTGTACCGCTCCGTGCGGGGTGGCGTGGAGGTCACACCGGCAGAGCAGGAGGAGGTGCGTGGGCTGGGCGCCCTGCTGCATTTGCAGATGGATGGACAGCAACACGCTGGCGTGCTCTGGTTGGTGTGCCAGGCGCTTGCCGAGCATCACATGCACAGCAGCAACAGAGCAGCGCACAGCTGTGCCTGCCTCCTGCACAAGGTACAATTGCACCGGATGACTGCAGCTCAACAGTCTGAAACATACGTGTGCATGACTGCAGGTGCTGCGCAAGCGGCGTGGCAAGACGCTGAACCGCCGCATCATCCTCAAGTCGTACCTGGCACGAGCAGCAGACCCGTCGCTGCCACCCGGCACGCCAGACGTGCGGCAGGCAGAAGGTGCGCTGCTGTGCTGATGGCTAGCTGTTGCTGCTAGAATCATTCAGTGTGCTTTCCTTTGGTCGTAAGCGTCATACGGTGCAGACCCAACACACCACATGCCAACAGCTGCGTGCTGCGTCGTGAAACCTGCCTGTGTGTGTGCTGCTCGCCTACAACACATGTGCGTCTACTTGTTATGTCTCTCAGTTCCGCCATATGCTGCTGCTGTCTGCCGCCTGCTGCTGTGCTGCTCCCTGTGTGCGCGTGGTGCCTGCAGGCCTGCCTGTGTTTGCTGTGGGCAACGTGGCATATGAGGCGCTGGCCAAGCTGCTGCTCCACTTGGGCGCTGGGCCGGGGGGCCACACGCACGTGGTGGTGACTGACGTGAGGGAGGAGCTGGTTGTGTACGTCAACGGTGAGCAGCGCGCTGGGCCAGCAGCCGTGGCCTTGTCTGCAACAGTAAACGTTCAACACAGCTGCACTCAATAACACGCAACGGGAGGAACAGCAACCTGCTGCAGGATACCATCAAGTTTGACACAGCTGCTGCAAACATGCCAGCATGACCTTGTCGGCTGCCTGCTGCGTGCCAACATGTTCACAGTTCTTGTGGCATGGGTGTTGCACACCTGTGGCTGCCGATGCGGTGGAAGTGACTGGCAGCAGGGGTATCTGCTGTCGTAGTGCAGCTCTGCTGTGTGTGCTGGCAAAGCTGTGGAACCACCCTCACTATGTGGAACCACCCTCCCTACAGCTGTACTCCATGCGACAATGGCACAAGTTCACTCAACATACGCTCGTGCGTGTGTGTCCTGCACCTGCTCGTCTGCCGCCAGGTGTGCCGCACATCCGGCGAGAGCTGGAGATGCCTGCTGCTGCGCTGCACCACGCTGGCGTGCATGCGCGGCAGCTGGAGCTGCTGGAGACAGCACTGCGCGAGGTGAGCAGCAGCACAGCCAGCGGCGCGATTCAGGATAGACTTTGGTTGAATGTATTTTTTCAGCAACGGCGGCGGTGAGGTGCAGCGCTGCACACATTGCAGATGCGGAGCCTGCGTGAGCTGCGGGTGCCGCGTATGTGCCCAACACAGCAGTCTTTGCAGCTGCTCCTGCCACGCAAGTGAGTAAAGTGATGCTTGGGTTCTCTGCTTCGCCTTGCCACGTCCTGGCCTCTCATTTGTGGTGCCTGCTGTTGCTGCTGCTGCTGCTGCTGGTGTAACCCAGGATGTCGCCAACGAGGCAGCCAAGTGGGGCGGCCGTGTGCTGCTGCACCAGGAGCTGTACACAGCAGGCGCCGACGCAGCGCGGCGCATGAGCGGCCTAATACCAGCCGGCAGCGGCGGCGGTTTCCCACACGGTGGCAGCTTGAGCGTAGCTATCCCTGGCCGCGCTGGCAGCTCTTCTCTGCCGCTGCCCATCGTTGGCTCATTCCTCACCCCACCCATGGGGCCAGTGCCAGCCACAGCAGTGCAGCTAGCATCAGCAATCGCGCCGTCACCCATTGCTCCAACAGGGACAGCAGTGCAGCAAGCGCACCGCATCACAGGCCAGCTGCCTCCTATCTCCCCTGCAGCAGCAGCACCCAACGGCGCAGCAGCTGACCCGGCAGGCTTCCCAGGGTTCAGGCCAATCAGCCCCAGCCCCTTTGCTGCCAGCCCTGCAGGCTATGCAGGCCGCGTGGCGTCCTGCAGTAGCAGCCAGATCCTCATTGGGCCCGAGGGTGTTGCTGCTGCCAGCAACACCACGGGCGATGATGTGACAGCGCCGGTGGATGTGCGGCCAGGTGCAGCTGTGGTGCCGTACTGGGAGCCAGTCGAGTTGAGTGGCAGCGGTGACAGCACATCGCCTGTGGACGTTGCAGCAGCCGACTTAAAGTCTGCGCAGCAGCAGCGACTGCGGTCGCCGCCGCTGGCGACGTGCCTGGATGTGGCAAAGCAGCTGCAGGCTGCAGGTTTCCACATCACGTACCGCCGCATCCCTCTGTCGCGCGAGCGCACGCCTGTGCCATCAGACTTGGGAGACATGATGAAGCAGATGCTGGCGCTGCCTGCTGGCGTGGGGCCGCTGGACCTGGGCAGCCCGGGTGGCGGCGCCAGCGCACGTGCAGCGCAGATGATGCGCATGGCCGCGCAGTGCGCTGCTGACGCCAACAGGACCTGGAGTGGCCTGCTGGGGCAGAGGTCTGGCTCCGGGGGTGCAGACGCAATGCAGGCCGAGCTGGCCGAGCAGCAGCAGCAGCCACAGCAGCCGCGCAGCATAGTGCATCTGGTGGTGTCGCGCACAGCAACGGGTAGCAGTGCGCGCTTTGCCACTGCCGCCTTCTCCACCTTCCTCACCAAGCACTCGCGCTCCGAGTCCAAGGCGGCAGCAGCAGGCGCGCCAAGCAGCCCGCACAAGCCTGGCGTTGGCGCAGCAGCAGCCAACGGCGCAGCAGGCGGCAGCCCTGGTCAGGGCCCTGCCAAGCGCATGCGTCGCACGCACTCCGACCTGGGCGAGTACCGCGGCATCATGAGCGTGGCGCGGCTGCTGCCTGGCGGGCTGGAGGTGAAGGGGGCCGTGGATGAGGCCATCGACCGCTGCTCAGCCATTGGCAACCTGCGGGAGGACATAAAGGTGGGTGGGGCACAGCACGCGGCTGGCTGGCTGAGATGTGCTTGTGTCAGATGTGTGTGCATGTGCCAGCACTCTGCTTGTGCCAGGAACTGGACATGCTGAAACACTTGCTTGTGATGCAAGGCGCGCAGAACAAACTGCTCATGCCAGAACAACACGTGCGTGTGCTCGCTGACCAGGGGTAGGCCTCGGAAAGAGGGCAGCTGTCAAGAAGAGCAAGGAATCACGTTGCAGGATCATGGCTGTTATGTTGTCAGTCATAGCTTGTCGCAGGTGCAGCAGCAGCAGCAGCAGCGTTTCTGCCTGTTCTTCTGAGCGCGGCAACCATCGTTCAAGAGCGTGCATTGCACCCAGCGCTGCCAGCACACAACAGCCACCCTGCGTGCGTGTCACTATCTGCCTATCTAAGCACTGCTGTGTATCGCTGTGCTGCAGGCCTGCAAGCACAATGCAGCCGCCTCTGGCCAGAGCAGCGACGACCCAGGCAGCATGGCCTGGGCTGCGCGCCAGCTGGGCGTGCACTACCTCAAGCGCTACTTCCTGCTCATCGCATTCAGGTGCGCGCCTGTGCCTGCTGCGGGTGCTGCTGACCGACTGCTGCGCTGCACAGCATGAGCGCTGCGCTGTGCACGTGTGTGTACTGCATGGATGCATCACAACACACAAATGCGGCTGCATGCAGCAAGGCGAGGTACCCCCACGCCTCCGTACATGTGTGGGTTCATGCTGATTGCATGTAGGCATTGTGCTGTCCTGTTGGGTTGCTCTGCAGGCGAGCGGCGCTGCCTGGCTGGCGTCGTGTATTGGTGCCTGTCGAGGGGTACTTGTTTCATCACTGGCGCTGACGCTGCTGCCTGTGTTGGCCGGCTGCAGGTGCTACCTGGTGCAGCGGCAGCGCGCGGAGCAGCTGGGGCGCAGCGCACCTGACTTCACCAAGTGGGTAGAGGACAGGCGGGAGCTGGGCCACCTGATGCACCACCTCAACTTGGACACATGAGCAGCAGCAGCAGCAGCAGCAGCATGTACAAGCAGCTGGCAGCTGCTGCAGCAGGGTATGGCTGTGCCGCTTTTGTGTGTGTGTGTGGTGGTGCTCGGCTTCAAGCATTTGTAACTTAGGCAGCATGTTGTACAGCCGCAAGGCTGGGTGCCTGCTGCTAGGTACTCGCATGTGCATATCTTGACTGCTTGACTAGGTTGGCTTGACTCTGTTGCAGCAACTGTACATTTGGGGGCAACGCATGCATGCTGCCACAGCCTCTGGCACCAGTGTAGTTTCTGCATGTCATCATGATCAGGTCGCACACACCTGCTGGTTTGGGGACAGGTTGTCAGTGAGCATTCTACTCCAGGGTTGGTGCTGTCACAGTGATGTGTCTCTCTGCATGTGCATGCAGCCATGCCTTGTCTGTTTGTTACCCGAGTGTGGGTGTGTGGGATTGATTAGTCGTGTGCTTTACAGACAGTGTAGCCATTTCCACAGCTGAGCATTCAGCTACGCTTTGCAACTGAGCACGCACAGCATCACTGTGCACACGCGCCCTGGTGGTGGTGGGCTGTAGGGCAGCATGGACAGTTCAGGGGCGGATGATGTGTATCATGGCGTCAAGTGTGTGTTTCAGCAGTGTGTAGTTTGGCGACCATGCAGGATGGGGCGAGCCAGGTTGCAGTCTGTGATTGCTCGACTGCTGCGGCATGGCCGCGAGCTGGGTAAGCCGCAGGCAGCTCATTCAGTGTGGCACATAATTGAGTGCTGCTATGTTTCAGCTGGCTGCAAATGCGGTCCCAACAAAGTAGCGAGCTGTAGACATGGCAGTTTGTGCACGGCATTATGTGGCACATGATTGGGTGCTGCTACGTTTCAGCTGGCTGCAAATGCGGTCCCTACAAAAGTAGGGAACTGTAGACATGGCAGTTTGTGCACGGCAGCATGTTAGCAGCTGGAATGTTGCTGGCTGGCTACGCGCTATTTCACTTCTGTCTGACAGCAGGAGGTGTGCACAGCATAAGACAGAGCCGTGCTGGGCCCTGCCGGCAGGCACCCGTGTGTCTGCTTGGTGACAGCAAGCACTGCAGCCTTCAGGTCAACTACCATGGAACAGCTGTGATCGTTGGGGATGTGCTGGCAGGCCTCGTCACATGTCTGGCCGACAGAGATGGGCCGGCTGCTGATAATATGTAAGGAGGCGTGCTGGTTAGCTTGAGTTTGTGTGCTGTGTTCTTGCTGTGAGCGCATGTGTGCTCCGCTGCTGGCGTGTGGGGCCGTGCAGCGTCAGCCCAACGGCTGTACGGTCAGTGTCTCCCGCGGCAGCCGCTGCTGTGCTGATAATGGGCAAGGCGTGATGCAGCTGATTCCAGCTCACACACCAGTGCGGAATACCCTAGTGCTAATTTCAGTCAAGCAACAAATGGCGTACGCATTGCGCTTACCTTGCAGACTGCTGCCAACTTGAGCCTCTTCAGGGCGGTGTTTATGCTGTTGCCTGTTGCAGACCTTGGTTCACACGTAGCATATCCGAGCGCTGGCCCAGCGCGCAGGGCTCCTTTATACTGCTGCTGCTGCTGCTGCTGCTGCTGCCAGACTCCGTTGTTGTCCTGACTCTGCGGCACAGCTCTTGGTTGGTTGGCTTCAGCAGGTTGCGTGCTCACGCTGCCTTGGCATTGCTGTGCTTGTTTGAAGCAGCAGTTGGGATGGGATGGTAGAGCTGGTGTAAGGAGTGTATTGGTACTGGCAGGCACATGCAAGCAAGTAAAGTTGTCCGGGTGGTTTGCAGCACTTCAGCACGTCAGCAGCAGGTGGTGTGGCACTGGTTCAACCAACAAGGCTTGTTGAGTAGCTGCTGCAGCCCAGGTATCGTCAACTGCAGCCTGCAAGTTGAACTCATGAGGGTTGGGCAGTAATCCCTGTTTATAGCAGTGGCAGTGCTCCTACAAGCGCGAGTGACGCAGATTCGTCAGCATGTATACGGCTGACTGCTCTGCTTGGGCATTTGTTTGAGGCATGCTGTAAAGAACACCAGCAATGTGATGCAGGATGCTATACATTCGTGGGCGGTGCGTTTGTGTTTCTGTGACCTAGGCTGATGCAGCAGCTGATCAAACGTGTGCCTGCTGGGTGTAGGATGGTGTAGCCGCAGAGCAGTGCAGTGCTGACTGTTTCACCGTTCGTACCCGGCTGTTGCGCCAACCTGCCCCGTGAGAATGCCGCTCGCGTAAGAAGGGTACAAAAGCTGAAGTTTGATTGATATCAAAGCTGACATTTTGCACTGCGCTTGCACCCAGCGTCTGCTTTCTACGGTTTCGTCACTGCGGCTTGGCATCATACAGGCGATTCGTAAGCCTGCCCTGCGCTCCTGATACAGCGACAGCACAAGTCTTCACAACAAAGCATATCGTCGTCCTTAGCGCCTCATCGTCTTCAGTTGGCAGCATGCAGCGATGGGTCATCCGGGTCTGGTGTCTGCTGCTGTGCAGCGCTGCCGTCCTCCCCTGCATCCCAGCTTCCGAAGCGCTCTGCGAAGCCGAGCAGTACTATGCTATTGTAGAATCTGTATGTAAACCGTGTCCGCCAGGACATAAAGAAGAAGAAGAGGGGTTACACGGTGTGCACAGGCAACTACGTTGCAACGAACACCCGAAAATCTGGAACGTCGCAGATGACTCAGCAAAACAGGCTGTCACTCAAGGAGACTCACCCCAGAAAGTCTCTCTGTGTGTGTAACTTGACATATGGCCTTGCAGGCAAAGCCGTCAGTCACAGCACACGCAGTGTTGATGCTAAACAAAGGCAACAAAGGGCTAGTGTAAACAGTGTCAGTGACAGCAAGCTGCACTTTATGCAGTGTAGCGGGCGGGCTGAACCCACAGAACATCACCCACCAGCAGCAACACAGCCTGGCAGGCGGCGGTCTGAGGCGACAAACTAGGGAGAGAGAGCAGAGGACAAGCCAGCTGCTGCAAGGGCCGCACAACTACATTTTGCAGCAGCGACACGGCAACTCACAGCTCCTGCAAATCCTGGAGAGAGAGGTCTGTTACAGGGGTGGGCAAGCTATCGCCCTAGAGCGAGTCACTTGCCCCTCTTTCAGCTCACATATCATGAGAACCCGATAGCAAGCCACAAGATGCAACCAAAGTAAAACTCCAGAGGCATCTTGCAGCCCCTACCTCCCCATAAAACCAACAAGTACATGCAGTGCAGCATGTGCGAAGTGCAGCACGAAAAGCAGCAGGGTGCTCAAAGCACAGGGCACAAAACGCACAGGGGAAGGCAGGCATGGTCCAAACAGCAAGCGGGATGCACAATGGTGCTGCTTACCATAGGTGCCAGATAGATAGATAGAGGGGTTACATGGTGTGTTCATGCGGCATACGCCACCACAGACACCTGGTAAAATAGGGTTCAGCATAGAGCTCAGCACGGGTCGGCCCTCGAAGGTGCCAGATAGATAGATAGAGGGGTTACATGGTGTGTTCATGCGGCATACGCCACCACAGACACCTGGTAAAATAGGGTTCAGCATAGAGCTCAGCACGGGTCGGCCCTCGAAGAGGCCCAACCCCTGGAGAAATGGCCTCATGTGTGTAAGTTTTGGCATTTGGCCATGCATGCACAGCCGCCTTCCTTACTCCACGCAATACTCTCCCAATCTACCTCCAGATGGAGAATTGAAAAGGATCTAAACAAGTGCTGCCATCAGTGTCAGGGACGGCAAGCCGTGCAGAAAGAGCACAGTACTGTGTCAGCACTAGTGCCCGGCCACTATGGGCCACTATGCACTTTCTGCACAACAAGCAGGCTGAGCTCACAAATCACTGTTCCACCCAAAGGCAGACATGATTTACGCTGAAATATGGGTGTAATCAGTTGGACAACCAAAGCAAGGCATGTAATGCAGTTGCACAGGTCATCCATGCACTCCAGGAGCTGCCAGCAAGTTGCTGCACAACACAAAGGGACCAGGTACCACCACTAGACAGCACCTGCCTTCTGGTGCAGGCCACCCTAAACCCAGCCCATCCGCCTGCTGGTCAGTAGCGGCGATACTGCTGCTGTAGTTCCTGTGAGCAGGGCAGGGCGATGCCACACCCTCAGGGTGCTGCTGTTGGCAGGGCCTGCCTGCTGCCTGCTGCTGCTGCTGCTGCTACTGCTGTTGTCACACGGAGCGCTATCTCCAGCGGCTGTCACAGCTGCAGCACACCGGGCACAAATTGTGGAAGCTGCTGAAGCTAGACTGGCTGCCCGCGAGGCGTCCATCCAGCAGGGGCTTGCGAACCTTCGATGCTGCTCCGACACCAGACCTGCCGAGGCGCAGAACCGCATAGAGGCCCCGCGAGATAATCCACACATCCAGCCAATGTAGACCAGCAGTCCAGGTGATAAAGGTGGCGCCTGGAAGAGGCACCAACGGTTGTACACGTCAGACTGGTGCTGCTCGCCTGGTGCGAGGGCCAGGGCTGCCTGCTGTTTTGGGCCAGCTGACAGGCTGACTTCTAGCGTGACGAAGCTGCTACCGATCGTCTGTGCTGCCGCTTGCGACTCGCGGGCCGCGCCCAGCAGAGCCAGGTGGGCAAAGCAAAGCCGGAGCAGTTTTACGCCTTGCTCAGGGTTTCGAAGGTGCCGAGAGAGAGAGAGAGAGGTCTGTTACAGGTGCCAGGACATAACAGGCTGTAGGTAGTAGGGTTTGTTACACATGGGGGCCTGGCAATTCAAGCCTCTTGAACCGGCATATCATACCGGCCAGGTAGGGTTTCAAGTCCAACTCCGTCCCCCACCACCATCACGACGAACAAGAGAGAGAGAGAGAGGTCTGTTACAGGGGTGGGCAAGCTATCGCCCTAGAGCGAGTCACTTGCCCCTCTTTCAGCTCACATATCATGAGAACCCGATAGCAAGCCACAAGATGCAACCAAAGTAAAACTCCAGAGGCATCTTGCAGCCCCTACCTCCCCATAAACCAACAAGTACATGCAGTGCAGCATGTGCGAAGTGCAGCACGAAAAGCGGCAGGGTGCTCAAAGCACAGGGCACAAAACGCACAGGGGAAGGCAGGCATGGTCCAAACAGCAAGCGGGATGCACAATGGTGCTGCTTACCATAGGTGTTTGGCATGATTGCACAAAGGCACCGCTGTACACACCAGACTGCAGCAAGCAGGAGCACGCGGGACCGACAGGAGACACTGCATGCGGCATGCAAACTAAGGTGCTACTGCTTCTGCAACCCTCATGGCTGGCAAGCATAGCAGCACGCAATGCGACACGCAGAGCTGAAAAATCAAGCACAGTGACACACGACATGCAACATGGCCTTGCCAGAAAGTGGAAACCGGACAACTACTGACAGCACAGCATGTAAAAGCAGGAAGGTCAACCAGAGCGGGGCGCCAGTACAATGCGCAGCTGTGCTGGATCAGAACTCAAAAACGGGTGATCTCCAGGCACCGCAACACGCCAATGAGCCGGCGCAGCCTCCATTGCCACAAAATCAG